>JADKLZ010074296.1:0-16122 GCA_021533235.1 Biomphalaria straminea | reverse complement strand
TTTTTTTTCACGTTCAATTCAATTTCTTTACATTGTATTTAGAAATAAAATGCTTTGCCAGAAATTCACCCCACAGTTTTTACAAGAAGAAGCCAGATCCTTGTCTTTTGATGCTGTCCTGGTAAGTAGATGTATAGTAAATTAAAGAATAAACATAATTGTTGATACTGATAAAAAAAAAATTGTGAGTAGTTTTATAAAGACTGTTGGTATGTGACATGAAGCACACTTGAACATATTCTAGTGTGTAAGAAAGAAAAAATGTATACGCCAGTGTGGTATAAGGTAGAGGACTAAATATCACAGATGAACTATGTCAATGAAATAGGGATAGAAATAGGGATATTCATAATTTCAAATGACAGAGATACTATTAAGAAATACTTGGTGAAAGCAGACTCAGGTTAGGCTTATCCTGTTACCTATCCCTTAGTCTGGTGGACTGTTGGGGCACGAAGCAAGACTTGTAGACTGTCTTTCTCCATTCTTCTCTATCCTTTGCCCTGTTTAGAACCTCTTTCGATGGTAGGCCCGCCCATTCTTTTATGTTGTATTCCCACCGCTTTCTCTGTCTGCCTCTTCTTCTTTTTCCTGGTACTGTTCCCTGGAGGAAGGTCTTTGCGAGTCTCGAAGATCTTGTTATATGGCCATACATTTTGAGCTTGTGTTTTTTCACAGTAGTTAGCAGGTCATCATAGGGTCTGATCGCTGCAGTAACATAAACTGGTTCATGGACTTCTGGGTGCAAATAAAAAATATATAATTCTCACAAGTTGCAATAAGTTAGAACTCTCATGAAGGTAAAGATATGACTGGCTGAAAGTGATGTTCAAGAAAGTAAGAGTAAAGTGCCCTTTCAGACCTGTGATCTATGGGGCGGATGATGTGAAGGTCATCAGTTTCTGTGGTCCACAGTTACCAAGGGTGTCATGTGGCTAGCACAACGACCAACCATCTTTACTTTCCTTACTATTGTCTGGTACACATTAGAGCTGGGTGGACTCAACGCGCCCTTAAGATCCCAAAAGTGAAATCCCAATTCTTCGATCCTGGGACCCCTAGTTTGGGAGCCAAACGTTTATCCACTCTGTCACTGCTGCTCCAATGTTCAAGAAAGATTTTGCTGAGTTGTTGGTTGCAGATAGTTTATTGGGCATAATAAGCTAATCGTTAAGGGGACTAAATTTATATTTTACAGAAAATATTTGCAGCGAGTGAGTTCAGGCTTGAGTTAACAAAAAGTAATTGGGATTTTCAAACCCATCTACTTCAGTCAAGCACTCTGAAACTAGTTTAGCTGTTTAGCCAAACTTAGAATAAATTTTAAAAATCAGAACTTGGGTAGCTAGATCTAATGTGTGGCATAAACCACTAGGGTACCTTTCTATGGGGCTTGAGCTGAAATACAGACAGAGCTTAGTAAATTTTTGCTGAGCCCTTAGAGGACACAACCTTCCCTTTCCCTAAATGCTCACAAAAGAGATTGGACCCTAGCGCACTGAGAAGGCTAAAGCATAATGAACGCACCATACAAAAGATATTTAAAAAAAAAACAAAAACAATGTCTCTCCTTACAAACATGTATGTTTAAAGCAAATAATTTTGAACACTGATGGGATTGTTTTCTTGTCATGGTTGTATTTCTCTTCTTTCAGACACTGACCAAATACATACAATTTCTTCTTTGTTGGCTGCCAGTGTTAGAAAAACCAAACATATTTGTTCCATCTTATGAGCAGGTCAGTAACACTTTTCATTTAGCCATCAAATCTGTAGAACAATAACAGTGTGTTAGAGAATGTACTCTTCAATGAGATATGTTTATAAAGTGTCTACAAAATGTCTACATTGATGACATACAAATAGAAAATGTTATTTAGCATTTTTTTTTAAAAAGGGAAGGAAGTATCATTTTGTGCCATTAAACATTTCTTGAAGTCCTAGGGCAAATAAATGAGCTCAAGATTGATTTAGGAAAGTAGGGCATTTGATGTTTCAGTATACTTAATTTTTCATTAAACATGCTTAGTAATAACAAATTAAATTTTTATATTTTTTCCCCCTCCATTAGGAGTATTCATGATGAATAAATAGTCAGTGGCTTTTACTTATAGAAATATATATATATATATATATATATATATATATATATATATTTATCACATTGCTTTAGAGATTTGAACTTAATCCCAACAGATCATTGATTGGTTGAACGTGTTTGTGGACAGTCATTTTCAACAGCTGAAGTTGTCGGAGGATGCTGCCGCTGTTGTGAATTCCTTGTATGATCAAGTGGTTGTTATGGTAATGTCGTGTTATATCATCCTCTTTACAGACTTAATAGAACATAAAATGCAAAACTAAAGTGACCTGGTTCTAGACTTTTTGTTTTCTTTATTTTGATGAGACTGTAATTGGTCTTTTTCTAAGAGCTTTAAACATAGTACATTTAAGTTTTTCATGGTTTAATCTAAACTTTACTTTGACTACTTGCTCTTAAAATGTTTTTCTTAAAGTACCAACACTTCAAATAGTTTCAGTAATTACAATCTTTTTCTTTTGCTTTAGCATATTGAATTTTTTAAAAATTTGTAATCTCTTGTGATTTCCATTACCGCATTTTCGTGTATATAACATGCATATGGATGTATACGCCACACCACTTACAAAATAAGTAAAAACTAAACTGTACAACCTACCGTCATATACATCACATGTGCTAAGCATAGTAAAAGTTTTTTAAAAAGTCCCCCCCCCCCCTTTCAGACCTTGTGGTCTATAGGGCAGGTGATGTTGTAAAGGTCATCTGATTCTGTGGCCAACGGTTAATGAGGGTGTCATGTGGCCAGCACAACGACCAACCGCCTTTACTTTTCCCTAACTACTGTCAGGTACCCATTAGAGCTGGGTGGACTCAGAGGCGCCCAAGGATCCCGAAATAAAAATCCCAGTCTTCGAATCCCGAAACCCCAGGTTCAGAAGCCAACCGCTTTACCGCTCAGCCACTGCGCCTCCTGTGCATTCAATTGTGCTCCAGTTATTGCTCCAACATAGAGTGAAATGTATGAAATACAAGCCTACAGTCATACCTGTACACAGTGAACTGTAGGACATATAAAGACCCACTAGTTTGTCCTTAGTTTCCATAATGCTATGTGTATGAGTAAAATAAATTTTGTAAACTACACACTTTTGTATACATGGCACAGCTGCCATCTATCTTGAAAAAAAACTGGTTATATGTGTGAAAATACAGTACCATTGACCATATCAATGCCAGTTTTTACTAATGTAGGTTTGGTAGCTGATCTTCTTGTGACTTAATGGAAAAAAAGTTAAACATTTATACAGTTTGGGTGGGGAGGAGAAAAAAAACTGGCCAATGGCCATTTTAACACAATTGTTAAAACGGTGACCAGAGACCTAATCATGCGAGACATTTCATCATTGCAACATTTCATCATTATAGCAATTCATCATTTAGGGTTAGGGTTAGAGAGGGGAACTAAAATATGTCATATAAGAATAGATTCTTCTTATTGCCTGTGAAAATTTTTCTTTAATGAATGCTCTTATTTAAATTGATATATGCTAAAAATGTAATTATTATGTCAAAATTGTAAATCTTGTCTCATTGAATACTTTCAGGCAAAGTGGCAGCTAGACTCTAGAATGCTGTATGGAACATTAGCAGAACTGAACAGACAGTTTGAAGAAAAACAAAGAAATGTAAAAATGGGAGATTATTGCATAGAAGTTATATCATTTTAAATGATAAATTAATTATTCCAAAGTGTATATTGTTGGATAACATTAAAAATTTGTTACATACTCTGTTAGCATTTTGTTGTAACTTTGTTTCATTCTTTTTTAGCTTTGTTACAAAGTTATTTAAGCTCCCCTTTCAGACCTTGTCATTCATGGGGGCTGATGATATAATGCCAATCTGTTTCTATGGCCAATGCTGGTGGTTAGGGAGAGAGGCATGTGGCTAGCACATTGACTAGTCCCTTTACTTTCTCAAACTAATTTTAGGCACGCAGAATCTTTTTAATAGTATTATTTTATTCTCCTGGATTTAAATTTGTTTTACAAGAGGAAGGGATTCGGCTACACAAACTAACAAGCAGCAGTAACAATGCGAGGGGCTGGTGATGATGATACAAATAAAATATACATTCATTCAATTCAATAACATTAATTTAATGTTAAATAAAACAAAATAATTTTGATAGGATAAATTTATTGGTCCAAACAAATGGAAATTCAATTTGACTATTGTCCACCTCTGCCTTACAACTATAACAATCTAGATGCCAATATGACATTTGTCTTTGTGATGCTCTGTTATTGTAAAATCGTACCCCCATTTTTTTAATATTTAAAATTGTAGCTTTCTAAACAAAATTTTTCTTGAATAGATGGCCATGAGGGGCTTGCTTTTTGCCAATGATTTCATTTCAAAGGACTTTATTTAGTTACATTTTTTTAATTTAAATATCCAGATTGCCAAGCCAGGCAGTGATGTTTAAACTTAAAATACGGTACTGCAGATGTAAGGATAGTAAAATATTGACACAAACACCTTTTTTTTTTTTACTAAAGCAAAAATGAACATTTTCTTAATTGCCTGTATATTATTGAAGCTGACTTTTGGTATATTAGGTCTTCTTTTAATTACATTCAACGGATCCCTGCCTGGTCCTGCGGTTTGCACGCTAAACTGTCATTTGGATTTTTCAATGGTCCCGTGTCAACCCTGCCTGCTACCATCCCCCGTCATCCTGTGGGAGGTTTCAACTAGGAAATAAACTATCTTCAACTCTGTAGGATAATCTGAAACATGTAAAACATTTTTACAACCATACATCTTTATTTTTTATCGAACACAATGGCAAGTGTCAATAAATTTAGTCACCACTTCTCATTGTTCTCACAGTAAAATTATTAAGACACAAAACTAAAAAAAATTAAATTGTCTAATTAAATTTGGAATTTAATATAAAACACCATGCAATATGGCCAAGAAGTTAATCTAGACCAATGGTTCCTATTAATAGTCTATATATTATATACTTCATATACTTAACAAAAGGTTATCTATAAAAAAAATTAGTAACACGATAACTGTGTAGAAACCTCTTTCACACTCATTTAATAGTGCTCCTATAACATGCATCAAATGTTTAGCATCATGTTGTTTGATTGCGCTTTTTCATAGAAGACAAGAATAATGAACACAATTTATGGAGAAAATATGAAAAAGCAGAAAAAACATTTTCATCTTATTTGAACTAGTATAGATATAGATCTAATGTTAATCAAGTAGCAGCTGCATATACAAAAATATATATTTTTTTAATAGTGTAAAAGTACTTGGGCTTTTGAAGACCTACCAGCGGGGAATAGTACCAAGGAAGAGGTAGAGAAAGAAAGGGAAGGCAACACCAACAGTCAAGGGAGAAGTGAAGATTCCCTGAAAATGTGGTGGAACATTTTTTAAATCTGATCCATATTGAAAGCTTAGTGAATAAAGTAATTGTTTTCAACGATCCCATGACAACTCAGTATAAATCATCCCATAACAACCAAGTATGCTTATCTTCTTATCTTATACAATACAGACGTTACTTCAAAAAAGAAGATGGTTACATCCTATGCGTCATGTATCAGTCATGCATATTTACCAATGACTTAAATTCTGCCAAGTCACTGGTTTTCCTGGCTAGCTCAGGCAATCCATTCCATGCTCTAATAGCGCTAGGGTAGAAGGAGCTTTTGTACAAATTTGTCCTAGCATATGGGACGAGGAATGTGCCTTTTTCTTTGTGTCTTTCTGAGTATTTTATTAAATTTTGTTTTTGAATTTGAAGATTACGGTTCAGTGTTTTATGTGTAATGCTTATATAGACCTATTACTACATCGTTATTTACAATATTAGAAGAAAACAAATATTCAAAACTATCTTATAATTTTTTCCAACTAGGAAAGCGTCTTGAATGCTACCGTTTTGAGGTACACTGATCATACACTGCATTATCCCTACTCTTTTGTTTAAAAAATAACATTTGTAGTGTTTACGAAACAAAACACTTTGTATAGAATATAGGCCAGTGGCCTACGTGAAATCAAATCGCTTATTGTCTCGATGCGGGTTTCTCTTTGAACAATTAAACGTAAACAAAAGAAGCAAAATGAAATATTCATGTAAATAACATTCAAAGGGAAACTATATACAATATGTCGTAAAATAATGTTTACTTAACTGAGGATTTAAAAAAAAATCAATAGAAAGATTAGGGCAAGTAGATCTACATGGTTACGAATTTATATAATATGTGTTTCTATTTCTACTGAAACCGTGTCAAAATAGTCACGTGCAATACTTTATTTATTCTTCGGACTCTCAGATATAATTTCTATAGTGAGGAAAATGTATATACAATAATTTGTATTATGTAAAAAGAGCATACATTTCCATAAAATTCGATGCCAAATATAACATTTTCTGATCACAAACAAAAAAGTTAACGTTATTTTTAAAACCTGTTAATTAGGCCTAATACTGAAATGACTTATTCGAAATATAAAAATTTGATGGGATATATCTACCTTACATTATAGTTGAAGAGTTAAAGGTAAAATAATTCTGTTTTCTATGATAGGCCTACTGATGACATTTATGTTTCTGATGGACGGACCTGCAATAAGTTAAAAGTCCATTTAAAGGAATTATGTCTAGCCATCGCCTCGGAGCAACGGCGAATAGGAGACCTCGATTTCTCTGAAAAGTGGATAGCGCTGGATACAAGCTCGACTGATTGGCGGGCCTTTCCAAATGGGCAAAGCTTGGCTGACTGGCGCGGCCTTCGCGAGCTGTGTCGGTTGGCCTGTTTGTCTCAATGAGCTAGAATCTAGCTAGCCCGTCCCTTCCTATGCATAAAGGTTGAAGAGTTCCAATACTTCTGATACTTGGGATTAAAAGAAATTGTTACAAAACCGCTCTTCTTTGTATGAATTTCTACATCCGTTTATCTGTTCAATACTTTTAAGAAACGTTTTCATTATAATAGAGATTTTCACACGGCCTTCTTGCTGTGGAAAGTTAATTTATAACAGTGTGAAGCTTAGTTGAAATATCGACATATTTTTCAATGTTATAAATTATATTCTTTACTGAATGCAGCCTCGCTTTTTAGCTTACTTCCTTCCAGACATAACAAGACGAACAAGAAGTGATTAACTTTGTTGCTTTTTGTTAAAAAGTTGTTATATTGTGACTCTTATAATTAGGAAATCTATTAGGAACAATTAGCGATAATCAAAACTTTTTTTTTTAAATAATTGTACATGAGCTGAAAGTAGATATTGCTAGGTCCATTAAACTTTTTCAAAGAAGAGCTATCTTGCTGATTTCCAGGTCACTGTTGCAATATGCCCATGCGTTGGTACCATAGTTTGACATTCGTCTTAGTTCTCAAGGATATAATGTTCAAAGATGTGCTCAGCGCACGTCAATACCCTAGGCTCACGGAACCTCTTGACATATTTAACCAATCTACTAAATTAGTTACACTAAATTGGAACAAGTCCATTTCGCCTGAGAAATTCCACTGGACCTTCTGTCCCTATCGCTGCTCTAAAGGCGACCTCGTTTTCATTCACACACTGACCCTCCAGTGTCCTTCAGTTTTCTGCTACGTCTGCAGTTGTGAAAGACCCGCTTGCGTGTTATACAATTTATGCTGTCCGGACATCTCCGAGGACTATCCTTTGCCCCCAGATCTAGAGTTTAATATGCGTTATATCGAGAACAGCCACGGAGAGTCCGATCTCGAGATGCCTAGACCGGACATCGAACCGAAGCTGTGGTGCGAAGAAAGGTCAAACGTCCGGTTCGCCAGCATCCGGTCCTGTCCGGAGAACTTCGCTGGGAGCAAGGAGGACGTCCTGCTTTGTGAAAAAGACGTTTCAATAGATCAGGCCAGTACCAAAAGTTTCTTTACAGTGGAAGATGTTGCCACTAGAGTTGTCTACCATAACATGTATTGCGCGAGATGTAATGGCGCTATTAACGTAAGTTTACTTAAAGCGTTTCTGTGTAAAATGTATTAAAACTAAACAAACTGAAAACATTTTGTCTTTGTGTCGCCACATAAAATTGAACAACAAAAGTAATTGGAATGAAGCTTTTATAAATAAAAACTTTTTAGAGGGATGTGGGCTCGGGGAACATTAATTTTTATTTTATCCTAAACATGTAAATAAATCGATGTTACTCTTTGCGCTGGCACCATGACACCCACGTTGACCATCAACTTTAGAAAAAGAGATTTCTTCACATAATCTACCCCCTCCCTCTTTTAGTGGTGCCTTCCTTTTGGGATGCCCCGCCTAGAAGTGTAATATTTGTATGTCATGTAAAATAACTTTTTATATAGGCCTACTATTGTAAATGAAACCCCTGTATTTTTTTTTTACTTATAACCTTTTAGAATTAGTACGCTAATTGGGTGAAAGCCCATGCATTACGATATTAAAACGATACTGACAAGTTCTTTTATTTTATTTTTTTATTTTTTTATTTTTTTTAAATTGATAGTCTTACAAGTTCTTGATTGCAAATAAGAGCCTATTTTTTTTAAAGGGAAGCAACTGTTTTGTTATCATCCCTGTATAGTTATTAACACTTAAAGATGTTTGTTTCGCGTCTACTTGGATTTTAAAGATTTAACGTCTTTCAGTATATGAGTTGTCAATACAATCGCTTTTAATTTTACGCAGATTAAAATTTGGTTTGTGCCTTTACGTCACGATGTAACCGGTTCATTCCAGATTTCTCTACGTTTTCTTTTGTTCAGCCTCTGCAAGAACCAATGTATGTTACATGCAAAGACAACATGGCGATCTACAGGGCCAAGACTGAAGACGAAATGGTGAAGGCTGTTCTGAGAGCGAAGGGAGTGTGCTCGTTTGAGAGAATAGAACCCATCTATAGCACGATGTTCCCATGTACAGTGGAGCATGGAAAGTAATGTGTCTTATGTCTATTTCACTATTATACTGTCTTGGTAATGTGTCTTATGTCTATTTCACTATTACACTGTCTTGGTAATGTGTCTTTTGTCTTTTTCACTATTCACTGCCTTGTTAATGTGCTGATGATAAAAGAAAAAAAAAAAGTAAAGTTCCCCTTTCAGACCTTGTGGTCTATAGGGCAGATGATGTAAAGGTCATCTGGTTCTGTGGCCCACGGTTAACGAGGGTGTCATGTGGCCAGCACAACGACCAACCGCCTTTACTTTTCCCCAACTAATGTCAGGTACCCATTAGAGCTGGGTGGACTCAAGGGCGCCCGAAAATCCCGAAATGAAAATCCCAGTCTTCACCAGGATTTGAACCCGGCACCTCCAGTACGGAAGTCAAGCGCTTTACCGCGCCCTCGATAAAAGAAAAGTTATCATGAAATACCCATGTTGAAGAATTTTTTTAAGTTTAAAAAAAAACAAACATTAGGACTCAATAAAGACATTTTTAGAAATAAAAAAAGAACATAAAACTAAAATGCTTTTTAACCTTGGTTAGAGTACTATGAAAAGACGTAAAAAAAAAAAGTAAAGTTCCCCTTTCAGACCTTGTGGTCTATAGGGCAGATGATGTAAAGATCGTCTTTTTCTGTGGCCTACGGTTAACGAGGGTGTTGTATGGACAAAACAAAGGCCAATCTCCTTTCTTTTTCCCCAACTAATGTCAGGTAGCCATTAGAGCTGGTGGACTCAGAGGCGCCCAAAGATCCCGATTCGAACCCGGGACCTACGGTTTGGAAGCCAAGCGCTCAACCGTCAGCCACTGTAACAGATCAATTTTAATTATACGCCATATAGGCCGCATGGTCATGAATACGAATAGGACGTTAAAATTCTGTAAAATCTCAGCTTACGAAAATAGTAGGCTATGTGTATATATCTACGCAGGCAGTATGTGTCAAAGTGTGAAACGAATGAGACATCACTAACACGTGATCAGATTGTGCAAGCTTGTGACCAACTGAATCGTTCAATCTACAGCGTCTCCGAAGACACACGAATTTACTACAAGAACGTCTTCTGTGCTATGTGTAATGAGGTAACTGTGTTTCGTTTAACCTTTCGGGATATTCTTGAGTAATCAGAGTTGTCTACTCATGTTGACATTTTTTAATGATCTGGTCTATATCCTTTACGGAAAAGAAAAACCGTATCGTAGAATTTAATTGAATTCCAAGAAAAAAAGAGAAGTAGCGATACAACAGAGATAAAAGAAAAATGATAGAAGATTGGAGAGATTTCGAATAAATGAATACAAATACTCAGATAAGCAGAAAGATAGAAGTGCATTTCGAATTCCTTCTTCCCTAGTGCCATTAGAGAATGGAATGGGTTGCCTGAATCATCCAGGAAAACCAACGACTTAGCAGAGTTTAAGTCAGTGATTAACATGCATGAGTAGATTGACATATAAAACATTTAGGGCCTAATAATCTTTTTTTTTTTTTTGAAGTAACGTTAGTAATATATAAGGTATGATTATATAAATAAGCAATGTCACCTGCGCCTAATACTGAGAATTAGGTGGCCGGAAAAGATAACTGCAGTCAATCTATGGGAGAGAACTAGGCAAAAACCTATAGCCCAAGATAACAGAAAATTGAAAGAGGATCTAAATAGGAAATCCCCATTGAAAACCAGCTACCAATGTTGTAAGGGAGGTAATAGATTGGAACATGCAAGGAAAGAGGAAAGTCGGCAGACCCAAGCAAACCTGGAAGAGGTCAGTCGTCAGTGAAGCTGAGGGTACTGGAATGACATGGGAGCAGATGAAGAAAGTTTCTCAGAACCGAGCTCTGTGGTTGCGGCACTATGGTCCACTGAGAGTTCAAGGGATTGTCAGTAAGTGAGTACGTAAGCTATGTGTCAAGTACGTTTTAATGATCAGCATTGCCAATAAATCTCAAAGGTAGAAAATAATATTTGCATCAACTCTGCTTTAAAGGAAATAATAGAGTTTGTAACGATCACACATTGGCAGGCTGACAGGAACTTCTTAATGTTGAAAAGCTAAAGATTCAATTATGCGGGTAGCTTCTGACCGAGAGAAGTAGAACTCTGTGTGATTGATTACTCCGTTTTACAACTCCCAAGGGACCACGGCGATGAAGATGTTGATGCTATTCACTGAAAATTAGGACAGATTATACCTAAATATCAGGTGGCCGAGCCTTGCTCGGTTAAATAATTACTTGAGGAAGGTCATATACCGGAAGTCATTTTGAGAATATTTTTGTAATTACGAAAATGAACGATCGGAAAAAGACTACTAATCTGAAGAGTTGCTTTAGTGTTCTGTTAGTTCGAAATGTAATTGTACATGGCGATTAAATATATGTCTTTTAAGTCCTAGACAAACCACAGCTCACGTCCGTCTTATAGTTTTGCAATCCAAGAATTGAGTAAAACTATTGTAGGCCTACTATTATTGGCTTGAAAGAAAGTCTTTGCAGTGTAACTTTTCAGATGGTTACGTTCAGACATTTAATTATGGAGTTATTATATTCATTATAGCTTTAGTAGGAAACATCAAGTGACGCAAATCTCTACGTTATAGGGAAAAAAGGCTATTCTGTGACAAAGTAAAATGGCGCATTTTTTCTTAATGGACTTAAATCATTGCATTAGTTTTCTAGAGAAACGTTTCCGTGGGGCACCTTTGCCTTTGGCATATGTTCGTCACCCTACGTAATACGTGCCCTGCCCTGCCTGACTTTCGGACTATAAGAAGTTCATACCGGCTTTTGCCATTCATCCATCCCAGTGGTGCTACAGCCCATGGAGAGAGTATGTCCTGCTTTAACACATCCGTCCATTCAGATCTCTCCTGGCCTTCCGTCACCACGCCCTAACCCCAAGCTTTTTACTGAGGTTTATAGTCAAATCAAAAGAGGCTGCAGCGTAAGCAAACGCGTTGACCGCTAGCTAAATATCATGCTCAGTGTGAGCAAGTAAGGCGTAGAGAAGCTGTGTTATGACCATTTCCTTTGTTTTGGTACAGGACAGTAGACATAAACACATGGTAATAATTCATAAGCAAAATAATAATAATAATAAAATAAGGCTTGTCTTCGACTCCGAAGATTAAAAAGGATTGCAGTATTTCCCGTGACTACGCAGCCCCAGGTGTGACCTACATATTTTGCCACATTCAGGATGGTGGTCGTTTTAGATTTTCTTTTCGCGTCTGCATCTGTCCTCGGCAGTAAATTTTCTTTTGGTCTCAAATGGTGTATACGCAGCCTGTGTATAGAGAGAATTATTTAAGTCCGACAGTTACGCTGGGCAGGGCACTATCCTTTAAAAGACCAGATAGGCGCCATCTTGCCTTAGCTGATATTGAAGAGAGCACCTGGTTGCATGCGGCCTCAGAACGAGTTAGCTGGAGGACACCAGCAAAATAAACAACATAGTAAAAGGTATCTACACCGCTCTACGCAATTAAAGTGTAAACAATTTATTAAGCACGTAAAACACGATAACTAATCATGCATCGGCATATTTAATTTCATTACTAATCTTTCATAGTTCCAAAATAAATGAATCAACAATAAGATGGTGCGCAAATGTTTAATTAGGTCTATTGATTCTTTAAAACTCGTTCTTGTTTTCAAAGAAATATTTTAGTGTACTGAGGTAAGCCTAGTGACGCAAGCAGCGTTTTTCCCGTTCACGTCATGGAAAAATTTCATTCATAAAAGTTTCTAACCAAAATTAATTTTCGATAATGAGGCATTTTCAAACCGATATAACGGTCAAACTCGAGTTTTCCCGATGTGGCCAATGGGTTCAGAATTTTTTTCTCATAAATGTGCACATACCTTAAAAATTTAAAGAAAATCGTTAGAGCCGTTTTCGAAATAAAATATATAAATACATACATACATACATATATACAAGAATTGCTCGCTTAAGAGTATAGGATTAGCTCATATTTTTTTGTATAGCACAAACTAAGTGGAAGTTTTTATTTTTTCCACAGAAACCCATAACCTATGGGACACAATGGGGTTGCGTGAACCCAAACAAACAGAAGATAATTGAGTATCTAACTTATTCCAGACCAAGGAGTCAGCCGACCACTATTGAAATACCTACAACTTATGGTATTATTTGTTATGATTCTAAATGGATCTCACCAGATGTAAGTATATTGAGTAGAGTCACGTTCACTTATCAGGCATTGGCCATACGTGTGATAATGTCTGGGTTGATATCATTGTTTGATGTAATATCCAGCAATACAATTTAATGTTTTCTATCACCCGGTTTATACACACTAACTCATTTGTAAATGATGTATTGCAGGCGTTTTGAGCACAGGTGGCAACTGGCACACGTCTATTTATTGGCGCCTCCCCCCCCACCCCACCCCAGCGTTCCAGAAACAACATATAGCAATATAATAAATGTAATTACTCAATAATATGTACATTTGATTATGGCTTAATGTAATAAAAATAACATATATTACCAACATTCATTACCTAATATCGCTTCTACAAAAAAAATACGTTACTGTTTCTCATGTTAATTGAAGACATTGAGAAGATGTGTGGTAGTTCTGTCAGGTACTAATTTTTTTTTTTACAAAACTTATATCAATTCACTCTCTGTCTGTCTGTCTGTCTGGTAAAAAGTGTGTACACGTTATTTCTCCCACACCCAATCCGGATCAAGCTGACATTTCGCACAATAATTTCTTTTACCTGACAACACAAGAATCAATGAAAAATGTTAACTATTACTAATTATTTTGCTTGGCATCTCGAACAAGGGAAAGAAATTGTACTTGACTGATGTGGTGGTATACATTAAATTAGTCCCCTTTATAGGTTATCGTCTGAGTGTTCGTGAACACAAACATGAAATAGAAACTATACAATCCTTCACGATCAAAAGCTCTTCGCTAGCAGAGTGGTTACTGTGTCGGCTTGAGAAGCCTGAGAAGGCTTTAGCCCACACATTTGACTACAGGTCGTTCCCCAACTTTTTGTATAAGACTAAGACTAAGACTGCTTTATTGATCCTTACGGAAATTTGTTGTGATTACATGGACTCCTTTCTCATATAATAATAAAGACAACACAACAGAAACATACACATAAATACATAATATATTAACAGAAAAATTGAGAAAAAGAGTCCATTATAATTTATATACATTTAAAAAGCGATCCCCCAGATGCCCCCTTCTTACTCCTCCTACCCCTTTCCAACTGGTCCAGACAAGTGATAGGTGATGAAACTGCGCTAAACCAAAACAATTTGTAAAAATATTTCTAATCACATAGATTTATTATTAGTCAAGAATCTTTAGATCTATTACAAATTTAATAGCATGACTGATCCAAAGGAATTGACACACTTAGTATGAGCTTTGCTTTATAATAAGAATTATTATTTGTTTGTGTGTGTATTTAACCTTTTTTTAAATGTACTTTTATAGTTTTAGACAAAAGAAAAAAAGAAAAAACAGTCGATACGCACAACAAGCAACAAATCCCAAGAGGATATTCTCGAGTTTTAAACCAAAAACTATAGTTAGGTTACGTTAAGTGTCTATTAATTAAATTCGAAATTGCCTTTTTCTCTGAGACTATCATATATATGAGAATTTACAATACAAATTTTGGATTCCTCTTTATTAGAGGACTTTTGTCAATTTGCATGAGAGAATCTAATAAATGTGAAAACGTACCGTTTTTAAACACTCAAGACTCAGATCCCTTGCTCCTTACAATAATACGAACATGGTGTCTATATATATATATATTGATACCCATAAAGTCATATACACCATACACTTAGCATGTATAACCTTTTGCGTGTGTTACGGCTGGACATAAAAGCTAATAGAATTCTAGAGCAAAAGTCCATGTGAGAGAGCGTTACGAAGCCCAAAATAAAACTTGAAAAGAGCCAATAGCAACATAGAAATTATCAAATATTTTATGATTGAATTAAGTAACCAAAGAAAAGTCAATGATTATATGTATAACATTTTTAGGGGCCGGAGCAGGGCCGGCCTTAATTAATTGGTGGCCCTAGGCAAAGTGAATTGGGTGTCCCCAAATCAAATAGCAAAATCAAAATAACATACAAAAACAAAAAGTCTTCTAACATTAATAGACTAACAAGTTGATTTCAACATTTAAACAACCTTGAGACATAGTAGAAATTGTGGAAAATTAGAGCTAGGCTAGCAGACGTGGAGACCTAGTGTTCTGAGATATGTGATAATTGATACACGTTTCGCAACGTTTTAAGTCCTGTGCGAGACCCCCACCACTAATTGCAGGCCCTAGTTGTCTACTTAGTTTGCCTATGCCTAAGGCCGAGGTTTGTGGAGAAAGAAAAAAAATTGATACTATAATTTACAGACCTGATGTATATCACTGTATATGTAGGCGTGTGGAAGATCGTTATAATATAAGGCCAAATACTAGAACATTAGGGTACACACAATAAAGTTCCTCTTTCAGACCTTGTGGTCTATAGGGCAGATGATGTAAAGGTCTTCTGATTCTGTGGCCTATGGTTAACGAGGGTGTCATGTGGCCAGCACAACGACCAACCGCCTTTACTTTTCCCCAACTAATGTCAGGTACCATTAGAGCTGGGTGGACTCAGGGGCGCCCAAGGATCCCGAAATAAAAATCTCAGACTTCACCAGGATTCGAACCCAGGACATCAGGTTCGGAAGCCAATCGCTTAACCATTCGACCACCTCGTTGCATTCTATATCTTAAGCCTCAATACAAATGATCTTTCAATAGTTCAAAATGTTTTGCATTGTCAAAAACAAAGAAAACAAATAGTTTTCCACTTTTGTTTAAGCAAATTTCTTCCCCCCCCCTTTTACGGTACTAAATAGAAAATATTTGCGTGAGTGCGTGTGTTTTTGGACAAAAGCATGCATAACTATTTGTGTGTTTACTGCGGCTGGAGATACAAGCTAATATAATTCTAAAGCAAAAGTCTATGCGAGAGAGCGTTACGAAGCCCAGAATGAAGAAAAACAACTTTGAAGGC
>JADKLZ010074284.1:0-15589 GCA_021533235.1 Biomphalaria straminea | reverse complement strand
CTCTAATGAGTAGATGACATTAGACTGGAAAGTAAATTTGGTATGTCCTTGTGCTGGCGTCATGGCACCTTGTACACCGTTTAGCCTAGAAATATATATGCTTCATATCATAAGTACCATTGACCAGAATGTTGTAATCAGTAAAAAAGGGGTCGCCGAGTTTAAAAGGTTGAGAACCGCTGTATTAGACTCAATTAGTTGATAGCGTTGCGACCAACTATTTAGTTTTTCAGGATTAACTAAACAATGTCAAGGACGATAAAAGCGGAAAAAAAAAATAAAAATGAAAATTCGGCAGTGCTAAAAAGTACTTTAAAATTATCAAATTACTTAAAGAAAAACTACAGATTGTCAGCAATTGCTTTATTGTTTACTGAGGATACATCTATGGGTTTGCTATTAACAGATTATTCTCCGTATATAATTATCCAATATTATTTATAACATATTCTGGTAGACAGATTGTTACATATAGTCTAAAATGGTTACTTCTGTTTCTTATTAATTTAATAGTCAATTGATGGCAGAGAGAAGCTGTTCAAAGCTTACTCTGAAATAGGGGAAAAAATTGTGCCTAGATCTAATTACACGAGGAGAAAGCAAAACGGCGCTGTTTTACCGCAAGCGACCCTCAATGGCCACACGACTCCCCTTGAGACCATCGAAACCCACAGTCCGGCAGAGGAAACAAACCAAAGCTTACAGTATACCAGTCGCAATGGAAGCGAGTCTCAAAACAGGTACGATTTTAGTTATTTCTAAGTTAAAATAAAACTTTAAAATAAAACGCTTGACTTTGTTGATGGTCGATGTGTTGATATATAACACACAGACGGACAGTTCAACTAGACACATTCAACAGAATAGTTAATAGATAAATTGAATAACTCCAGCTGCTAGCTTTAAAACAATTTAATGGATAAAAAGGAACAGTCTTCGCCGTCTCTATCTCACAAGTCGGTCGTTCTTCGTCCTTGTCCGTTGGTTTATTTTCGTTTCATATTTTTAATGATCCGTCACGTCACTACGGTAAAACCCCATTAAACCCAAGCTTCTACGCATCATTCTACTGTGTCATTACATACTTCGGAATGGAAAATTTCTACATTTAGGCTCAAACCTCAGCGGGGGTTGGGGTGGGGGAGACTTTAACAAATATCTAACATTAGCCGGGAAATTAAAGGCGGTTGTTTGATCTGCTGGTTACATGACACCCTCATTAACTGTAGGCAAAAGAAAAAGATGACCTTTAAATAATTGGACGTATGAAAAAAAATGTCAAAGGGTATTTTATTACTATTAAAACTTCCATTCATTGCCTCCGTTCACTACTATCAACGTATGTCCATCTCTTCCATTCATAAACACACTCTAAAATCAACAATGTACTCAAGACACAACACTGGTCAATCAGTTTTGTCTTCAGTGCAGGACCTGAGTAAATGGAGGCCCTGACTGAAGGCGCCTATTACTTCGGGCTTCGATATAAATGCACTTAATAATTTGAATAAATTATAAGCAAGTAACACTTTCAAATAAAGAATTAAAGTTCTTTGTAAATTAAATTTTGTTTCATTTTTTTTTTCAAATTACATTTAGCATGCATAATTTGTTTGAAATGATCTATTTATGAAATGTGTAGGCCTCCTTTAAGGTAAGGCCCCTACCGGCTTAACACTTGAACAATGCTGATCACTCAATCACTTTTACTTAAAAAGAGATGGTCTAACCACAATAACATGGAAAGAGAACTCAGATATTGCTTCAAGAAAATATTAATTTTTTTATTTTTTCTTCTTGCTTCTCATTATTATGTTGAAGGATTCAAATGACTTGACTAAAATATGAGATGAATTTTGCAGGTATTTTCTAAATCACATAGTTTCATTAATATTTTCTCTTGTATATTGTTTTTTCGTGGATAAGTGCTTCCAACCAATACGACAATGACACGCAAGACAACAGCAGTGACCAGTTCAGCGAAGATGACCTAACTGACCATGTGGCGCCAACGTCCAACAAGAAGCGACATCGCCACAAAGCGCTGATGACCGAAGTGACCAGTATTGAGTCGACTGTGGGTGAAACTGAAGGGCCAGCGCTGGTCAGTGAAAATGAAGGTAATATAATTCATTGACAATCTAGTAACAAGGTCACAGTTTAGAGATATAGCATCTTCAGTCAAGTCCCTATCATGTAGAAAGGGTCCAATACAGTGCAAGGGCATTGTCTTTAAGCCCGAAGATTAAGTGTGTGTGCCACATTTAGAATGTTTGCAGTGGTTATCTCGGTAAGGCACTAACAAAACTATAAAGCAATTATAATTATAATTTTAATTTAAGTTTACAAAAAGGTAAATGCACTTATACACGTATTCTGAATTTGTCTTTTGTACTGAGGGGATATGCTATTATAAAAAAATAAATAAATATATTCATTTTAAAGACATACTCCAAAGTAACGAGTAAATAAGTGTTATTTATTATTGCCATATTGCTAAAGTTTTCAAGCTAGAGTAAATACTAAAATTCTTCATTGTCGAAGTCAGAACTAAAATGTCTTTAGTGAGTGAAGTGTCTGTTAAAACAAGGCTAGAAATATTGTATCTTGCTTTTTACTGACATGAACAATTACCAAAGGTAGTTTTCGATTAAATAATCTGTCACCTGTACATTTTGATACACGTAAAAGAAGGAACAATCACGGGCGTTTCTATACTTATCTTAAGACAGATTGTTATCATCGTGCCTCGTGCCCTCTCAAAACCATGATACAGTGCACAATTATCTTATGAAATTCAGACATAAATTTAAAAAAAAAAGATGACTACGTCTTACGATTGTTCCTGTGTCAATCTAGCCCTGCATGTTAATCAGTGACTGAAATTCTGCCAGGTCATTGGTTTTCCTGGCTGACTCATGCAACCCATTTTATGCTCTAACAGTACAAGGAAAGAATGAGCCTTTGTATAGATCAAGGAATAAGCCTTTATCTTTGCGTTCTTCTGTGTATTTTATTTGTTTTTGTTTATTTAATTATTAATACAATTATGTATTCGCCGGGGTTAAGAATGGAATGAAACTCTAATGACTATGCCATTCATTAAACAAAATTATATCACAAAAAAAAAAGGTTTCCGTAATTATTTTTAAAATTTCCTTATTGTTAAGATTATATAAAATATCACACGTATTTATAATTTTTTGTTTTCATTTAGATTCAAACTTCACAGACGACAGCTTTCATGAAGTGGTTGTCAGCCCAGTACAGACACCTACAGCAACCAGGTAAATCATCAATAATACATTGGCTATAGCCAACAGATCGTCTTCTATTGTTCATTAAACAGAACCTTAATAATGAGTGTTTTAGCTGCGGTATTAACACTTACATATTGTTAAAGTTGAACAATAGGCGTAAGGTTTTGTTTTCAACACACTTGTGAATATTGTGAAGGAGAAATGGCTAAACATGAATTTCTGAGTTGAATTCATTCTCAGATTCGTTACCCCATGTGCGTGTGGGTGGAGTTGTAGTGTCGAGTTTTTCAGAAGTTCTCGTCATGTGTCTTAATGTCTTTAATGTAAAGATTTAATTTTTTATTTATTTTTATCAACGCATTTTTCTATAATTAAATAATACTATACCAAAGGCGATCTTCTTAGGCGAGCTTGAAGGAGGACGGCTTAGCAGACGTATGCCCCGTAAGCGCTATAAAGATCAACTCAGGCGCCTTTTCGCCATCACTGGCATAGAGGAAAGTAGCAGTTGGCCTCTGAAATGGACAGTTGGAGAGTTCTAACAAAGGCAGCAGTACACACATTTGAGACTCAAATAAAAGCCCTTATTGAAGACGCAGTAGACCGCCATGGGACAAAAGTTTTGTATCCAGGAGATGCGGGAAAATATGCAGGTTTCGTAGTCATGTAAATCGCTGCACTCATGCTTTATCTTGGGAATCCAAGACATTGCCATTATTATAATAGCTATAGCAATGATTAAAGTTAATGTAAGGCAACTTTTGAACATGTCTCTACCATTGTGAAACTCAAACTCGACGGACGTTTTGTTGTAACTCTTCTGTGGTGTAGACAATCAATGAAACAAACAGGAGGTAACCTTCAAACACCAACAAAATGCCAAAAAATTCAATAGAGGTAGTCAACGTTAGTAATGAAATAACAAACACTTTTAAACTCAAGGAGGGACCCGTCGAAAGTCCTATGTTGCTAGCTGTCTGTATATTACTTCTTATTTCCACTGTCCTAATGAAAAGCTTCTTATTGATAGTGTATCCAAGAGAGTTCTTACTTTTCAAAGCTCTATCATGTCATCCCGTCACTATGTAAAACTTTCTTCCCTTTTCAGAAACAAATAACTAAATCCTAATCAAGTCATAACAGTTTACATAATTAAAAAAATCTTGAATAATTGATTCGTTAGATACAAAAATGTAATGTTAAATATTAAAACTGCTTCATTTTAAATTTCTTTATTGATATCTGATTTCTCCAGACCACCAACACGAGAAAACACAAAATTTGTCTTTGAAGACAGCATGGCATCCATCTTAGCTGGACATGTCAATAAGAAATGCCCACCTGACCAGACGGTTGTTAACTTTTATGTAGCTTCCGGTCCATCAGGTAAAAAAAAAACAATAACATCAAAGCGCCAATCATAAATGTGCAATAAAAGAAAACATATACAATTTTTTTTTTTAGCTAACTTTTTTTTTGGATAAAAATGCTTGTAACCACGTTTTGTTCTAGTCAGTATTTGTTTTGATTTAAAGATGTTCAATTTCAACTGTGGATCAAAGGTTTCTAAGAATCCTAAAGTTCCTAGAATTCAGTAAATGATCAAACTTACTCTTAATGTTGTGATGGTGCCAACTCGTTTTTTAATGCAGCCGACTTTCACTGTAACACAAGAAACTTAAGAAAGTATTATTTCATCCCCAAAAAAATTATTCTGCCTCGCAACAAAATAAATAACCATGAGTTCAAATCTCTATGCCGACCAGACATTATTAATTGGGATAGACTCAGCTATTCTCTCAGCCGAAAGAGGCTGCATGTTATTCGCCTGGCTACGCTCTTTAAAAGATATAGACCCAGGGTGCAAACTTTAAAGCATGAAAGACACTCTGTATAAAAACTATTTTAAATGTAACAAGAAGCTAAAAGAAATAAAAACCAGTACTAACAAACTATGAGTGAATATAGCAAGAATCTATACGTCAGTGTGTACGATTACAGTACATACAACTTTGAATAGGTTCTCTTGTTAATTTCGTGCATTGAAATCAAGTTTTGCATCTGTCCATTTATTAACTGTCAACTATATTGTCGTTTGGGGGAGGGGGCTTTCGGCTTTGTTTAATCTAGTAAAATATAAACTTGTCTCAAATAGAAATCCATAAACTGTGACATTATTTCTTTCAGATAAAAAGTAGTAGGGTTATTTTGACATTAACTTGTACAAATGTTATTTCCAAAATGACAGATTTCGAGGCAGAAAGAACATTTTTCCAGGAGAATTTGTTCCCGAAGTTACGAGAATTCTATCTTCAGAGAGGTCAAGAAATAAGAATCTTAGATTTACATTGGGGCTTTAAAGATACTATTTGGGATGACCACAAAATTCCTAAGATCATTCACAAAACCATAGAAAAGACAAGAAAATCAAAATTTGGATTAAATTTTGTGGTCAGTATGAAAATTGCACTTTGATTGATAGTGTGAACAAAATTTCTGATAAATCTGATAAACTTGTGTTATGCCTCGACTTCTAGACTATAAAAACTTGTTATCTTTTTATACTCTTATCTTATAAAATACAAAAAGAAGATCATGTCTATTAAACTGAAATGCCATTTCTTTCTGAAGGCTCTGGTTGGACAAAAGTACGGGCCCAAAGTTTTACCAGAAGAGATACCTAAAGATGATTACGAAGCAATCTATGCTGCAGCCTTGGCTTACAGAGAAGAACAACTTAAGCTCAACAGCGTTAAGATGTCTCAGATAGAGGCCCAGCGAGCCCAGAGAGAGAAAGAGTTACCTCCCGTGAATGAAGAAGACACACCTGGTTAGTGGAAACTGATGTGAACGTTATTTTCAAGATAAATATGCGTCATGACAACGACCAATTTTATAGCAATGTTTCTTTTTATTTTTTATTAAATTGTTGACATTGTTTTTGTTACCATACAACTTTATCTAAAGTTGAAGTACATATTTTTGTACATTAAAAATATCTCCATTTAGATACGTGCCTATCAGCTGCAAAACATAGACCAAAAAATTAAGTATTATGTTTCTTTGAATTTTGGAATTCCATGGAAACTAATGACAGTTCCTTTCGAAAGAATCCCAATTTCAAGGACTTGGTTCTTTTAGCATGTATACCACGCGTGTGTCTACAACAGAGAACAAAACATCGTCAAGTTTGAACAATGTTAACCTTTCTGTTTTGTCGTATGTGATTTTGGTAATGTAATCTTGTACTGAAAAAAAAAGTAATACATGCCTGAACGTTGGCTGTTATCAGATCAAAGTCGGTGTCACCCAAACAGCAGTTCCTCACCTCTCTTAATGCAGCTGATGTTTCTAAATGAACATCGAGAGCCGATACAGTTGCTATCAATAAATACATACATTATAGCACTACTTTCATGCTTATCTCATGTTCAGAGCACTATGGTCTTATTTCATGTGTGGACCAGTCGGGGGAGGGGGTATCTGGGAGAAGGTATTTCCGTGCTGCCTTTAGGCGCTCAGTAAACACAACTCTATAAGTGTTGTGTTTATTAGATGTAATAAACAAAAAATCTTTTATATATAATTGTATAAATCCAAATCTAGATTCTATGCTTTTGTTTAAGTGACAAAACGGAAAAAAAAAAGAATTATCTCTTGATCATTGTTGCATTTGACTCGCACCACGCTACAGTAAACACGGGCGAGCTAACGTTGATCCTTTTAAGATTTGAAGTGAAATCTAGACCTGGCAATGAGACGCGGCACTGAGATGTGAGATTATTTCATGCTTTTCCCCGGGGGTCATGAATAAAATTGAAAGATAGCCAAGAATTTATGGCGTATTCTCACGAGAAACTAACGAATTTCAAGGGGGCCAACTAAATACTTATTTTGATACATAAAGTGAAAACTTATACAATTTGATTTTCTCCTGGTATAATGGGCACAAGGATTATCAAATATCTTTTGAAACAAAAAAATAAAACCTAACCAGTCAGTGCTTCTTTTACTCAGTACAACAGAGTACAACAAAAAAGCTCGCTTTTTTGCTTCTCTTTGTTCTAGTCAACTTGCATATACATGGCTGCTGGGTGGTAGTGGTGGGTGGTAGTGGTGGGTGGTAGTGGTGGGTGGTAGTGGTGGGTGGTAGTGGTGGCACGGTTCTCAAAAATACATATAACGATTTTCCTAGCAATTCGACATTTGATGGAAATCTTTCGGAAAATAATTACTAGATATTTTGCCGCACTTGGAAAACTATAGTTTGACTCTTTTTGTTTTCAAAGTACACCCGAAAAAAAATTGGATAGAGGACAAGAAAATCTATATCTTCAACAAATTTCGTTTTCGGTGATTTTCGCATGTGGGCAATGCTCACTAGGGAGTTTAATAAATAAATGTTCAGGAAACGTCTTCTTAGTTTAGTTTAGGTTTTATGGGGAAAGTAATCTCGGGCGAGTTAGAAAATGTTCCATTTTTAAAATCTATCATTCATTAGTTATTAAGAGTAACATTTTCGCTCTTTATCTTTGCAAAACTGCCACCAACTTCATAAAGGATGCATAGTCTTTTTTTAAAAGTAATTTTTCATTAATTGTTTATATTGCACTTTATATTAGATAATTTATATTTTACTTTAGACGCTAACAAAAAGATAACAAGTTTACTTTCGAGCGAAAAGCTAATTCATATTTTCTTGAAAGTCATTGTGTTAGTGTTTGTTTTACTATCGATTTAGATAACGTATAAAATGAATTAAAACTGTTTCTTTGGTTAGTCTTTAAATTTATAGGTCAGTGGTCTGACTGCAGTACACTCTTTTGAACAAATGTCAGCTTTTAAAGCAGTCAAATCTCCACTAACATTTTGTACTTTGCTCAGTGCCAGACGAAAGTGTCCAAAATGGCGGTGTTACCTTCCCAGAAAGCAACTACGATCGAAATGCTAGCTCCGAACCTTCTTCCAGTGAAAACCAAGTTCAAGCGGCGGATGAAAGGAGGCGTAGACGTAGCATGGCGCAGAGGCAGGAGCAGCAAGCTATCAAGGTGAAGTGACAGAGTGTTTAGGGTTTAAATCGAGACCGATCGTTCTAATAGGCCTCATCACGTCACAATCTCTGGGCAGCGTAGACCAAACTCTACTGTCCACAGGTTGCGACGTTTGAGGTCAATGTTCTGGCCTTCTTTGAAAAGTGGTCTCTGTTTAAGTTGGCTTACATTTATTGCAGTTTTGGAAACAGGTTGTCCAGTACGACAAGCATTCGATAGGAACTTTTTTAGGTTTATTTGTTCTTATAACAACGTTTTTATTTTTTTCTCATTATCATTAAATTCTGTTTATGTGAGGGTTTAAAAATCCTTTGTAGAAACCATATTTCGCAGCCCTTAATTCACATTGATATATTTCTATCCAAATCAATAGCTAATCGTCGAATCTGAATTTAGAAAGTCTGAGCAGACTTAAACTAGATGAGATACTGTTTCCTTTTCTCCACTCTTGTCAGATTGGGGCGTTCGAACCAGCCTGATATATTTTTGTTTCTGTTCTCTTTAGCTTAAGACATTGTACAATGTTATTGCTACTGAACTGATAATGTAACTAGCACCCAAGTTATACGGTGAGCTCATGAACCACTTAATTTCCCACTTTTTTAGATTTTAAAAGAATCTGAAGAGCAGTTACCTGACCTTGACCTGTTGAGTCAATGGTACCAGCTAGATACCAATGCTGTACCACCTGTGTATCGGCTTCAAAATATAAGGTAATATTATCAGTGGAAACACATTTCTTATCTCCACACCCTGAAGTACAGTTGTAAGACTAGATTAAAGGTTTGACTTAAAATCTGCATTTAAATAATAATTCTCAGAATAAATCATGAGTTCATTTTTCCTTTGCCAGCGCTCTCTCTTTTCTATTTCAAAATATTTTCTTCTTCATCGTCTGTAATGAAAGATATAGCAATACAAAATAACGAATCTCAATATAAAAATAAAATCAATCAGAATATGACTGGTATTTGTGTTCTTTAAAGAATTTTTAAACAGATAAATGTTTTACCTTTACGTAGGGCAGGCGCAGTAGCTCCGTAGTACAGCGATAGGCTTCCGAACCGTGAATACGAATCTTGGTTAAGACTGGGATTTAGAATTTTGGGGTCGTTAGGGCGCCTTTAAATCTACTCAATACTAAGACAATAGTTTGAGAAAAGTAAAGGACGTTGGTCGTTGAGCTAGCCACATGACACCCTTTTAACAATGAGCCAAACATTTTCAGTTTGTATTGATCACTGACCTTTACCTTTCGACTGATGACATATCATACATTTTGCCACACTATGAGTTCTAGTCTTAGTTTAGTTGTACGTAGATAGTCAGTATGTGTTTGTACTATAACCTAAATTGAACAGATTAATGCTAATGGAATTGTTGTGTAAGGTTAATATTGTCAACACCAGAGTCCCCCTATAGTCGTTAATTTAAAATAATATATATAAAAAGAGACAATCTTCTCAGATATCCAGGCCTTTGATTATAATATGCATTACTATATGCTTTAAAAAAAAACTTCTCGTGACGAACCCATATATACATTATTCACGCATTATACATGGATTATTCATGCATTATCTACTCTCGATATTTTACTATAAGCACACGCAAGGGGAGGCAATTAGTTACTCTGTGTTCAGAATCTTGGTTAGATAATGCCTTTTGACATTTTGCTATATTTTGTATCTAATTAAGCATTTCAGATCAACACGCAATTTCAACGTTATACAATTAAAACAAAAGTCTAGTTCTCCTTTCACACCATGCGCTCTATAGGGTAGATGATGTTAAAAGGTCATCTGTTTCTTTGGCCAGCAAAATGACCAACCGCCTTTACTTTCTACAACCTAACTTTAGGTAACCATTAAAGATGGTTTGACTTAAGGGCACCCTTAATGTCGTAAAGTTCAAAATTTTATCCTTCACTAAGGTTTGAACTCAGGTACTCATGTTTGGAAGTCAAATGCTTACCTACTCAGCCAGTACGCCGCCTTCCACACTATGAACAATTGAAACTGTTTATATTGTATCTCTTATATACATTCATTTGTACTTTTTGTATACAACACTAATAAAGTAAATATAATATACCTTCAATCTTGCATACACATAACTTGTTTATAACTTGGAGTTCATTTATATTATAGTAATCAGTACTCTTTCTATATTTCCTGTACAGTTCTGTTTTCAAAGACATCTCTAGAAATGACTCCTCTAAAAGGGCTCAGGCTAAGGCCGCATTTATGACTTTAGCAAACAAATTTTTGGACATTTTCTCAACATTTGGACCCAAGTCATTGACCAACATATGGTATTTTGAACATTTAACTTCTTCCGGTAAGTTACGTTTTTTTTAACCAAAATAAAAATTAGAAGAGAAATTTCAATATAGTGCTGTGTCCTAATGTAGACAATAGATTAGTTTTGTTAGTTAAATATGACATAAGATAAATATCTTTGCAATATGTATAAACACTTTAATACAACATTTCTTTGGATACATAAATCAAAGTGTTAAGAACATTTTCTGAGCACTTAATGTGGAGTTGAAATTATTTGTGTGAAGGTAAGTGCGTAAATATGTGTATAAGTGTGTTTAGACTTAGATCCTAGCACGCTTGTGCTATTGGGCGGCAAGCTGTCTCCACTAAGATGTGACACTGGCAATTTTTAAAGCCCCTTCCCACCTGGTGTCCAATGCTCCAAAGGTCCTCGATGAATGTGGCGCCAAGTAAAGGCTTTCCAGCTTGCCTCGTATGTCATGTGTGTGTGTGTGTGTGTGTGCATGTATTTTATTAAGTGATCAACAGTGACTTGTTTTTCTATATTTGGCCCACAGTTTTCGGCAGAGAAATCGAAGACATTGTTGACAATGAGGGGACCTGGGACAATACATTGTTTCTTGTGAGAACCCTGGACAACTTGCAGAACAACTTAGACGATCAAGCTGCTCAGGACTACGTGGATCTGGCCACTGAAAGACCCCCGAAACTTGACACTGTAGCCTTGGGAAAGATAAAAGAGCTTACAGAAACTATACATAAGAATAAAGTAATTATTTATTACACTCTATGCAAACAAATATAGAGATGTTATCTTATTATGTCAAAAGTTAGACCATTTAAATTAAAAAAAACAATATGTTATTGTGGACGAGAGTGTCTAGAAAATAGTGCTCCACAGCCACATGAAAATTGTTCCAGATGAACCATAGTAGTTCTACACTGAAGGAATCCAACTATGTTCAACCCCTCAATGATCTAGTGCAGGGGTGGGCAAATTACGGAGGCGGGCCAATTACGGAGGCGGGCCACATGCGACCGGCCGAAGTGTTTTATGCGGCACGCGAAAACCTAAATAAATCATTGTAAATATCTATAGGAATTATTAAAACTTTTGATTCTTATCACTTGTAATAAAGAGGCTAAAGAAACATTGTCTCTAAATGTCTTTCTAAAGAGTTTAATAAATAAAATACAAAGATTATATTTAATAGAAATACTATATATATATTCAGTAAAAGACATAATCCCTGGCCAGTATTTATTCAATGCTATGGAGAACTGTGTTAAAAAGAGTTGGTTGGCTTGTACAAGATGGCAAGGGTAACAACTGATGGAGCTTTGACTGAGAAAAACAACCTTTTTAATAAAAATAAAGAAAATATCCCTACCTTAAACTAGTAACCGGAAAGTTGACATAAAGATACATTGAACTGACAAGAATGTGGCATTTCAAAATCATAAATATTTAATTATGCTCACGGGCCGTCCCTAGGCATATTCAAAGTATGCAGCTGATAAGGTCATGATGGAACTTTTGTGATCTTACAGAAAAGATATAGCGAAACTTCTACTCAATGTTATTGTTCGAAGTTCACTAGCACTAGGTCTTTAATAAATTTCACAATTTTAGTCTTTTTATCATTTATTTTGTATATTCTTATATTATTCGGGACCACCAAAATTCACTTCGCCTATAGCCTCAAATTATCCAAGGCCGGTCCCGACTAGCAGTTCCGAAAGTATGTGAAGATTTGGAATTAAAACATTCTGATGTTCGGTAACACAGTTGTATTCACTGGTCAATCATTACATCGATATGGAATCTTAAGGAAGAAATTGTTAGGTTCCTTGATGGGCATTGACTGTGACCCTTTCTTATATTTCTAATGAAGAGTTGAAGACAGACTTCATGTTTATCATCGGAAGCATTGTAATTTGTTGTTTGCACATGAAATGTATATGCATCTTAAATTCTTTCACACAAAGCATATATATATATATGCGGCCCGCCTAGTCCCCAAATTTACTTAATTCTGCCCTCGGTTGAAAAGGTTGCCCACCCCTGATCTAGTGGATTAAGCCTTTTTGTCTTGACCCCTTTCGAATAAACGTTTTATTTTGTTTAAAACTAAACAAGAAGAGTTGAAAAGAAGAAAAAACTGAAGCCAGTGAATTTATGAATTTCCTTCTTAAAAAACACTTTTATTTTAAATTAGAATGTGAAATATATCAATAGACAGTAGCTAGTAGTTGAGAAAAAAATTGAAACCATAAATAAAATGATATTATTATTAATTTTATAGAATTTACTCTGAACCGCTCACTTTAACTTTGTCTTGAAACTTATTATATTTGTAAAGATAACTGTTGCATATATATATGCTTTGAATGTTATACAAAACTATGATATCCTAGAGTATTTTTTTTATTGTAATTAAAGTATCTGTTAAATAAATTAACTAATGACGTAAGGCTTTTCAATTTCCAGAACTTTTATTTAAAAATTTCCCAAATGTTAAAAGACGTAATAAAAATAACATCAAATTTCAAAGAACTGACCAATGTGTAATATATTTTTAAAAAAATTAATATCTATTGTATTTTCATCTTGTTCCATATCACGCATATCACTTTCCTTTATGAAAGATTCTTAAAATGCTTATAAATGCATGGCCATGTTGTCTATACATTAACTAGCTACCTAAAAATGTTTATAGGTGTCGGCGGTAAGTAATTTCATACTGGACTGGTCACCGGGAGGTATCAAGCCGGACCTTCGCAGGGAGCACCTTGTCCACGTGGAGAGAATGTCCAAGGCGATATCTGATTCTGTGGTGAGACATTTGCACGAGGTGGACACATCCTTCGGAAAAATCAAGACTTGGCAGGGGAAGCTATTCCAGGAAGTGGCAGAGCATGTACGATGTTGTCAACACAAGTGAGCTTTTTTTTTATCACGAGCTAAAAAATGTTTCTTTTTTAATTATAGTAGTAAAAAGTCACTTCATAATATTGAATTAAGGCTTTGCATATCTACCGAGACATAATAAAGGGAAGCGTGGTCGAGAGGCTAAGTGCGGCTTGAGCTTGGCTTGCTTGACTACCTAGAAGGGGGCTCAAGGTTCGACACCCGACTCGGGCAGAGTTGTGTTTACTGAGCGCCCAAAGGCAGCACGGGAAACCAACTCCTAGATACCCCCTCCCCCCCACTGGTCCACCAATGAGATTGGACTAAAGCGCTCTGAGCATGCTATAAACATGAAAGTAGCGCTATATAAAAAGCTATAATAATAATAGCTATAATAATAAAAGGCTCTTATATACAAAGCTTGTCTCGATTCTGTCTATCTTTCCGTATAGCTCAAAATTTGAATACGTTATGTCTACCACTCTTCATTATTGGAACACGTATACACTTTGCACAATTAATTATTGTTTGTAACAAACAGGAATTATTTAACTAATAAAGTAGTGGTGATTTATTGATTCATCTTCTTCTTATCATGTCTGTAACAGACGTTACTTCAAAAAAAGAAGATGATTACGTCCTAGGCGTCATGCATTCAGTCATGCATATTAACCAACGACCTAAATGTTGCCAAGTCACTGGTTAACCTGGCTAGCTCAGGCAAGCCATTCCATGCTCTAATGGCACTAGGGAAGAAAGAGCATATGGAATAAGGAATGTGCCTTTATCTTTGTGTCTTTCCGAGTATTTTATTAAATTTTGTATTTTAAGATTATGGTTCAGTGTTTTATGTACAATTGCTACTTTACTTTTAAGTCTTCTTTCCTGAAGGCTTTCTAAATTTAGTATATATTTTACTAAAGTTCTTAATCGAGTGAAATGTGAATATTCGTTTTTATGAATCTCACTACTCTATTTTGTGTCTGTACCAGTTTCTTGATATTTTCTTGAATTGAAGGGTCCCAAAAGGATTTCGTTTGATATTGAAAGGGATTAAGAGTATTGCTGTAAATGTGAAGATCTTTGCTCTTTTTTAAAGTATTCCATTTACTTTGATTGTCATAAGTAAAAAGATAATGACCATAGCCATTCAATTCTGTTACTTTGAAGACATTTCAACTAGTGTTGTCATATCATTATCTATTTGTGCTGATCTGCACATGTCTTAAGATATTACCGAAATGAAAATGATTTCTTATTGAAATTTTTAAACTATTGTACAAGGTATTTTTTCAATTCGAAAAAAATAATCCATTTCTAGAAGAAAAAAAAAATAGTTATATATATATATATATATATACACTGTTACAACTCTACAGTGGTGGACTGAATGTGTTTACATGTGAGACCCACTGACACGCACATACGAAGGCGGGTCACAGGTCAACGGTGTGACCTGTGCTGTACGCAAGCGACCCGAAAGCTTGGACGAGAACTGTGTGTGTGTTGCACAGTCAGAATTGTAGTCCAGTTAGAGAGACAATGGTAGTCGAGTCCAGATAGAGACAGTGAGAACTGTGTGTGTGTTAGAATAAGAAGGCTTTGAAAATGTAGCCCATACGCTCTAGATGCTTGTTGTGTTAGTTAAGCAATTCCATTGTATTGTTTAAGCATTTGAAATTAGTGTAGACAATTGTGTGTATTAGCTGTGGTTGATGTGTTTGTCATTAAACCGCCACTGTTGTTAATGAAGCTCTTGTTGAGTTCTTGTATTAGATGTGCTGTGTTTATGTTAAGCAGTGTTTGCAGAAGGCCTGAGAAGAGAAGTTCGTAACATTGGTGTCAGAAGTGAGGATTTCTAATGGCTTCTGTGAAACTGCTTAGTGAACTTGATCTAAAAGAACTTAGACAAGAGCTTCGAGAAAGAGGTCTACAGCTTAATGGAAACAAGGAAACGCTAACAACACGTCTCAGAGAAGCGCTGCTGGAAGAAGATGAAGAACCGGACTCGTATCTATTTGAAATCAAACCAGATGTCAGAGTGCTCATGTGTGCCGTGAGTGAACAGATGAGCTCTCTCCA
>JADKLZ010074283.1:0-22171 GCA_021533235.1 Biomphalaria straminea | reverse complement strand
CTCTAATGAGTAGATGACATTAGACTGGAAAGTAAATTTGGTATGTCGTTGTGCAGGCGACATGGCACCTCGTACACCGTTTAGCCTAGAAAGATATATGCTTCATATCATAAGTACCATTGACCAGAATGTTGTAATCAGTAAAAAAGGGGTCGCCGAGTTTAAAAGGTTGAGAACCGCTGTATTAGACTCAATTAGTTGATAGCGTTGCGACCAACTATTTAGTTTTTCAGGATAAACTAAACAATGTTAAGGACGATAAAAGCGGAAAAAAAAATAAATTCGGCAGTGCTAAAAAGTACTTTAAAATTATCAAATTACTTAAAGAAAAACAACAGATTATCAGCAATTGCTTTATTCTTTACTGAGGATACATCTATAGTTTGCTATTAACAGATTATTCTCCGTATATAATTATCCAATATTATTTATAACATATTCTGGTAGACAGTCTAAAATGGCTACTTCTGTTTCTTATTAATTTAATAGTCAATTGATGGCAGAGAGAAGCTGTTCAAAGCTTACTCTGAAATAGGGGAAAAAATTGTGCCTAGATCTAATTACACGAGGAGAAAGCAAAACGGCGCTGTTTTACCGCAAGCGACCCTCAATGGCCACACGACTCCCCTTGAGACCATCAAAACCCACAGTCCAGCAGAGGAAACAAACCAAAGCTTACAATATACCAGTCGCAATGGAAGCGAATCTCAAAACAGGTACAATTTTAGTTATTTCTTAGTTAAAATAAAACTTTAAAATAAAACGCTTGACTTTGCTGATGGTCGATGTGTTGATATATAACACACAGACGGACAGTTCAACTAGACACATTCAACAGAATAGTTAATAGATAAATTGAATAACTCCAGCTGCTAACTTTAAAACAATTTAATGGATAAAAAGGAACAGTATTCGTCGTCTCTAATCTATCTCACAAGTCGGTCGTTCTTCGTCCTTGTCCGTTGGTTTATTTTCGTTTCATATTTTTAATGATCCGTCACGTCATTACGGTAAAACCCCATTAAACCCAAGCTTCTACGCATCTTTCTACTGTGTCCTTACATACTTCGGAATGGAACATTTCTACATTTAGGCTCAAACCTCCGCGGGGTTGGGGGGGGGGGACATTAACAAATATCTAACATTAGCCGGGAAATTAAAGGCGGTTGTTCGATCTGCTGGTTACATGACACTCTCATTAACCGTAGGCAAAAGAAACAGATGACCTTTAAATAATTGGACGTATGAAAAAAATGTCAAAGGGTATTTTATTACTATTAGAACTTCCATTCAATGCCTCCGTTCACTACTATCAACGTATATCCATCTCTTCCATTCATAAACACACTCTAAAATCCACAATGTACTCAAGACACAACACTGGTCAATCAGTTTTGTCTTCAGTGCAGGACCTGAGTAAATGGAGGCCCTGCCTGAAGGCGCCTATTACTTCGAACTTCGATATAAATGCACTTAATAATTTGAATAAATTATAAGCAAGTAACACTTTCAAACAAAGAATTAAAGTTCTTTGTAAATTAAATTTTGTTTCATTTTTAGCGGCCCCCGTAAGGGGGAAAAGCCGCTATTAGGTTTGTGCAAAATGTCCGTCTGTCCGTCTGTCACACTCAGGGCGCCAAAACTAGAAGAGATACGAAAAATATTTTGTCACCATTAAATGCGGCTTGAAAAGTTTAGGTGCAACGGCTACTTTTAGTTTTCTAAAAGCAAACCGTTTAATTTATAAAATTAATTATGCAAGCGATTTTTTAATGACAAAACACCAATTCTAAAACAATTACGTAAATGTAAGGGAGGAAATGTTACTATAAGAAATGCTTCTTGCATGTAGATATCACGCACATTTTTTAAAATGAACTTTTAGCAGCGACTTTCGTGTACAAGCGTAAAGCCCGGCAATGACATGATTCTTAACTAATTTCTTAAACTTTTAAAAAAATCAGATTAAAAAAAAAATTGTTTAGTGCCCCCATTAGAAAGAAAGAAGCATATTTGTGTGCGTTTTGTCTGTTAGTTGGTCTGTCCGTCACGGTTAGAAAAAAAAAACACTAAAGGCTTTTAAAAATATGATTTAACCTTTGTTGTTCTTTCATAAATATTGCGATAGCTTAAGGATGGGAGCATGCAGGAAAAGAGCCAGGGACCAACGATAAATTCGAACTACAGTCTAGTGCGCAAATATCAAGTTAAGGCAGGTTTATACTCTGCTCGCCATCCTCCGTCGTCCAGCGAGAAGTTAATTATTTTCAACTTAGATGGCTGCCTGTTCGAGCGGTTTACACGCTGGACTGTCGTATCGATTTACCGATGGTCCCGGGTTCAAACCCTGCCCGCTCCCATCCCCCGTCGTCCTGCGGGAGGTTTGGACTAGGAAGTAACTATCTTCAACTCTGAAGGAATTTCCGAAACATGTAAAACATTTTACAAAAACATTTTACAACCGAAACATCTTACGAATAGGCGGATCTGGCAGGGATCCGACTCCGACGGGGGCCGCCTCTGAGTTTGTGTATCACACAAACTCTCTTTGTAATCTTGTTTTTTTTTTTTCAAATTACTTTAAGAATGCATATTTTGTTTGAAATGATCTATTTATGAAATGTGTAGGCCTCCTTTAAGGTAAGGCCTTTACCGGCTTAACACTTGAACAATGTTGATCACTCAATCTCTTTTACTTAAAAAGAGATGGTCTAACCACAATAACATGGAAAGAGAACTCAGATATTGCTTCAAGAAAATATTAATTTTTTTATTTTTTCTTCTTGCTTCTCATTATTATGTTGAAGGATTCAAATGACTTGACTAAAATATGAGATGAATTTTGCAGGTATTTTCTAAATCACATAGTTTCATTAATATTTTCTCTTGTATATTGTTTTTTCGTGGATAAGTGCTTCCAACCAATACGACAATGACACGCAAGACAACAGCAGTGACCAGTTCAGCGAAGATGACCTAACTGACCATGTGGCGCCAACGTCCAACAAGAAGCGACATCGCCACAAAGCGCTGATGACCGAAGTGACCAGTATTGAGTCGACTGTGGGTGAAACTGAAGGGCCAGCGCTGGTCAGTGAAAATGAAGGTAATATAATTCATTGACAATCTAGTAACAAGGTCACAGTTTAGAGATATAGCATCTTCAGTCAAGTCCCTATCATGTAGAAAGGGTCCAATACAGTGCAAGGGCATTGTCTTTAAGCCCGAAGATTAAGTGTGTGTGCCACATTTAGAATGTTTGCAGTGGTTATCTCGGTAAGGCACTAACAAAACTATAAAGCAATTATAATTATAATTTTAATTTAAGTTTACAAAAAGGTAAATGCACTTATACACGTATTCTGAATTTGTCTTTTGTACTGAGGGGATATGCTATTATAAAAAAATAAATAAATATATTCATTTTAAAGACATACTCCAAAGTAACGAGTAAATAAGTGTTATTTATTATTGCCATATTGCTAAAGTTTTCAAGCTAGAGTAAATACTAAAATTCTTCATTGTCGAAGTCAGAACTAAAATGTCTTTAGTGAGTGAAGTGTCTGTTAAAACAAGGCTAGAAATATTGTATCTTGCTTTTTACTGACATGAACAATTACCAAAGGTAGTTTTCGATTAAATAATCTGTCACCTGTACATTTTGATACACGTAAAAGAAGGAACAATCACGGGCGTTTCTATACTTATCTTAAGACAGATTGTTATCATCGTGCCTCGTGCCCTCTCAAAACCATGATACAGTGCACAATTATCTTATGAAATTCAGACATAAATTTAAAAAAAAAAGATGACTACGTCTTACGATTGTTCCTGTGTCAATCTAGCCCTGCATGTTAATCAGTGACTGAAATTCTGCCAGGTCATTGGTTTTCCTGGCTGACTCATGCAACCCATTTTATGCTCTAACAGTACAAGGAAAGAATGAGCCTTTGTATAGATCAAGGAATAAGCCTTTATCTTTGCGTTCTTCTGTGTATTTTATTTGTTTTTGTTTATTTAATTATTAATACAATTATGTATTCGCCGGGGTTAAGAATGGAATGAAACTCTAATGACTATGCCATTCATTAAACAAAATTATATCACAAAAAAAAAAGGTTTCCGTAATTATTTTTAAAATTTCCTTATTGTTAAGATTATATAAAATATCACACGTATTTATAATTTTTTGTTTTCATTTAGATTCAAACTTCACAGACGACAGCTTTCATGAAGTGGTTGTCAGCCCAGTACAGACACCTACAGCAACCAGGTAAATCATCAATAATACATTGGCTATAGCCAACAGATCGTCTTCTATTGTTCATTAAACAGAACCTTAATAATGAGTGTTTTAGCTGCGGTATTAACACTTACATATTGTTAAAGTTGAACAATAGGCGTAAGGTTTTGTTTTCAACACACTTGTGAATATTGTGAAGGAGAAATGGCTAAACATGAATTTCTGAGTTGAATTCATTCTCAGATTCGTTACCCCATGTGCGTGTGGGTGGAGTTGTAGTGTCGAGTTTTTCAGAAGTTCTCGTCATGTGTCTTAATGTCTTTAATGTAAAGATTTAATTTTTTATTTATTTTTATCAACGCATTTTTCTATAATTAAATAATACTATACCAAAGGCGATCTTCTTAGGCGAGCTTGAAGGAGGACGGCTTAGCAGACGTATGCCCCGTAAGCGCTATAAAGATCAACTCAGGCGCCTTTTCGCCATCACTGGCATAGAGGAAAGTAGCAGTTGGCCTCTGAAATGGACAGTTGGAGAGTTCTAACAAAGGCAGCAGTACACACATTTGAGACTCAAATAAAAGCCCTTATTGAAGACGCAGTAGACCGCCATGGGACAAAAGTTTTGTATCCAGGAGATGCGGGAAAATATGCAGGTTTCGTAGTCATGTAAATCGCTGCACTCATGCTTTATCTTGGGAATCCAAGACATTGCCATTATTATAATAGCTATAGCAATGATTAAAGTTAATGTAAGGCAACCTCTGAGCATGTCTCTCCCAGTGTGAAACTCAAAGTCGACGGACGTTTTGTTGTAACTCTACTGTGGTGTACACAATCAATGAAACAAACGGGAGGTAATCTTCAAACACCAACAAAATGCCAAAACATTCAATAGTCAACGTTAGTATTGAAATAACAAACACTTTTAATACTCAAGAAGGGACCCGTCGAAAGTCCTCTGTTGCTAGCTGTCTGTATATTACTTCTTATTTCCACTGTCCTAATGAAAAGCTTCTTATTGATAGTGTATCCAAGAGAGTTCTTACTTTTCAAAGCTCTATCATGTCATCCCGTCACTATGTAAAACTTTCTTCCCTTTTCAGAAACAAATAACTAAATCCTAATCAAGTCATAACAGTTTACATAATTAAAAAAATCTTGAATAATTGATTCGTTAGATACAAAAATGTAATGTTAAATATTAAAACTGCTTCATTTTAAATTTCTTTATTGATATCTGATTTCTCCAGACCACCAACACGAGAAAACACAAAATTTGTCTTTGAAGACAGCATGGCATCCATCTTAGCTGGACATGTCAATAAGAAATGCCCACCTGACCAGACGGTTGTTAACTTTTATGTAGCTTCCGGTCCATCAGGTAAAAAAAAAACAATAACATCAAAGCGCCAATCATAAATGTGCAATAAAAGAAAACATATACAATTTTTTTTTTAGCTAACTTTTTTTTTGGATAAAAATGCTTGTAACCACGTTTTGTTCTAGTCAGTATTTGTTTTGATTTAAAGATGTTCAATTTCAACTGTGGATCAAAGGTTTCTAAGAATCCTAAAGTTCCTAGAATTCAGTAAATGATCAAACTTACTCTTAATGTTGTGATGGTGCCAACTCGTTTTTTAATGCAGCCGACTCTCACTGTAACACAAGAAACTTAAAGTATTATTTCATCCCAAAAAAAATTCACTGCTTGGCAACAGAATAAATAGCCTTGAGTTCAAATCTCTATGCCGACCAGACATTTTTAATTGGGATAGACTCAGCTATTCTCTCAGCCGAAAGAGGCTGCATGTTATTCGCCAGGCTACGCTCTTTAAAAGATATAGACCCAGGGTGCACACTTTAAAGCCTGAAAGACACTCTGTATAAAAACTATTTTAAATGTATCAAGAAGATAAAAGAAATAAAAACCAGAACTAACAAACTATGAGTGAATATAGCAAGAATCTATACGTCAGTGTGTACGATTACAGTACATACAACTTTAAATAGGTTCTCTTGTTAATTTCGTGCATTGAAATCAAGTTGTGCATCTGTCCATTTATTAACTGTCAACTATATTGTCGTTTGGGGGAGGGGGCTTTCGGCTTTGTTTAATCTAGTAAAATATAAACTTGTCTCAAATAGAAATCCATAAACTGTGACATTATTTCTTTCAGATAAAAAGTAGTAGGGTTATTTTGACATTAACTTGTACAAATGTTATTTCCAAAATGACAGATTTCGAGGCAGAAAGAACATTTTTCCAGGAGAATTTGTTCCCGAAGCTACGAGAATTCTATCTTCAGAGAGGTCAAGAAATAAGAATCTTAGATTTACATTGGGGCTTTAAAGATACTATTTGGGATGACCACAAAATTCCTAAGATCATTCACAAAACCATAGAAAAGACAAGAAAATCAAAATTTGGATTAAATTTTGTGGTCAGTATGAAAGTTGCACTTTGATTGATAGTGTGAACAAAATTTCTGATAAATCTGATAAACTTGTGTTATGCCTCGACTTCTAGACTATAAAAACTTATCTTTTTATACTCTTATCTTATCAAATACAAAAAGAATATCATGTCTATTAAACTGAAATGTCATTTCTTTCTCAAGGCTCTGGTTGGACAAAAGTACGGGCCCAAAGTTTTACCAGAAGAGATACCTAAAGATGATTACGAAGCAATCTATGCTGCAGCCTTGGCTTACAGAGAAGAACAACTTAGGCTCAACAGCGTTAAGATGTCTCAGATAGAGGCCCAGCGAGCCCAGAGAGAGAAAGAGTTACCTCCCGTGAATGAAGAAGACACACCTGGTTAGTGGAAGCTTATGTGAACGTTATTTTCAAGATAAATATGCGTCATGACAACGACCAATTTTATAGCAATGTTTCTTTTTTTTTTTTATTAAATTGTTGACATTGTTTTTCTTACCATACAACTGCATTTAAAGTTTAAGTACATATTGTTGTACATTAAAAATATCTTCATTTGGATCCATGCCTATCAGCTGCAAAACATAGACCAAATAAATTAAGTATTATGTTTCTTTGAATTTTGGAATTCCATGGAAACTAATGACAGTTCCTTTCGAAAGAATCCCAATTTCAAGGACTTGGTTCTTTTGGCATGTATACCACGCGTGTGTCTACAACAGAGAACAAAACATCGTCAAGTTTGAACAATGTTAACCTTTCTGTTTTGTCGTATGTGATTTTGGTAATGTAATCTTGTACTGAAAAAAAAAAGTAATAAATGCCTGAACGTTGGCTGTTATCAGATCAAAGTCGGTGTCACCCAAACGGCAGTTCCTCACCTCTCTTAATGCAGCTGATGTGTCTAAATGAACATCGAGAGCCAATACAGTTGCTATCAATAAATAAATACATTATAGCGCTACTTTCATGCTTATAACATGTTCAGAGCACTATGGTCTTATTTCATGTGTGGACCAGTCGGGGGAGGGGGTATCTGGGAGAAGGTATTTCCGTGCTGCCTTTAGGCGCTCAGTAAACACAACTCTACAAGTCTTGTGTTTATTAGATGTAATAAACAAAAAATCTTTTATATATAATTGTATAAATCCAAATCTAGATTCTATGCTTTTGTTTAAGTGACAAAACGGAAAAAAAAAAGAATTATCTCTTGATCATTGTTGCACTTGACTCGCACCACGCTACAGTAAACACGGGCGAGCTAACGTTGATCCTTTTAAGATTTGAAGTGAAATCTAGACCTGGCAATGAGGCGCGGCACTGAGATGTGAGATTATTTCATGCTTTTCCCCGGGGGTCATGAATAAAATTGAAAGATAGCCAAGAATTTATGGCGTATTCTCACGAGAAACTAACGAATTTCAAGGGGGCCAACTAAATACTTATTTTGATACATAAAGTGAAAACTTATACAATTTGATTTTCTCCTGGTATAATGGGCACTAGGATTATCAAATATCTTTTGATACAAAAAAAATAAAACCTAACCAGTCAGTGCTTCTATTACTCAGTACAACAGAGTACAACAAAAAAGCTCGCTTTTTTTGCTTCTCTTTGTTCTAGTCAACTTGCATATACATGGCTGCTGGGTGGTAGTGGTGGGTGGTAGTGGTGGGTGGTAGTGGTGGGTGGTAGTGGTGGCGCGGTTCTCGAAAATACATATAACGATTTTCCTAGCAATTCGACATTTGATGGACATCTTTCGGAAAATAATTACTAGATATTTTGCCGCACTAGCAAAACTATAGTTTGACTCTTTGTGTTTTCAAAGTACACCCGAAAACAAATTGGCTAGAGGACAAGAAAATCTATATCTTCAACAGATTTCGTTTTCAGTGATTTTCGCATGTGGGCAATGTAGACTGGTTTGAGTCGAATATAGCACAGATGGAACCTTGCATCGAGAAAAAGCGATCTGCACACCTTGCTCACAAGACAATGCCTAGTCCAAAATCTTTGCAGGCCTTCAAAGCTGCTAATAAAGAGGCAAAACAAATGGCTAGACAATGTGCTAACAACTTCTGGAAGGATACCTGCAACAGAATTCAAGAAAGTCTCTACTTAGGAAATAGTAAAGCTCTGTTTGACGGCATTAAAGCGGCCCTGGGCCCACCAGTGTCTAAGCCTGCTCCCCTCCTATCAAAATCTGGAGAAAAATTACAGATCAATCAAACCAAGCAGCTAGAACGATGGACAGAGCACTACCTCGATGTCTATGCCACATTGAATACAGTAGACGATGTCGCCCTGGCGTCCCTACCAGATCTCCCAGTATTGGAATGCCTAGATACCATTCCTAGCCTTGATGATCTAAAAAAACCATATTCGCCGCATGATAAATAGAATGCTCACTAAGGAGTTTAATAAATAAATGTTCAGGAAACGTCTTCTTAGTTTAGTTTAGGTCTTATGGGGAAAGTAAGCTCGGGCGAGTTAGAAAATGTTCCATTTTTTAAATCTATCATTCATTAGTTATTAAGAGTAACATTTTCACTCTTTATCTTTGCAAAACAGCAACCAACTTCATAAAGGATGCATAGTCTTTTTTTAAAAGTAATTTTTCATTAATTGTTTATATTGCACTTTAGAATTAGATAATTTATATTTTACTTTAGACGCTGACAAAAAGATAACAAGTTTACTTTCGAGCGAAAAGCTAATTCATATTTTCTTGAAAGTCATTGTGTTAGTGTTTGTTTTACTATCGATTTAAATAACGTATAAAATGAATTAAAACTGTTTCTTTGGTTAGTCTTTAAAGTTATAGATAAGTGGTCTGACTGCAGTACACTCTTTTGAACAAATGTCAGCTTTTAAAGCAGTTAAATCTCCACTAACATTTTTTTTACTTTGCTCAGTGCCAGACGAAAGTGTCCAAAATGGCGGTGTTACCTTCCCAGAAACCAACTACGATCGAAATGCTAGCTCCGAACCTTCTTCCAGTGAAAACCAAGTTCAAGCGGCGGATGAAAGGAGGCGTAGACGTAGCATGGCGCAGAGGCAGGAGCAGCAAGCTATCAAGGTGAAGTGACAGAGGGTTTAGGGTTTAAATCGAGACCGATCGTTCTAATAGGCCTCATCACGTCACAATCTCTGGGCAGTGGAGACCAAACTCTACTGTCCACAGGTTGCGACGTTTGAGGTCAATGTTCAGGTCTTCTATGAAAAGTGGTCTCTGTTTAAGTTGGCTTACATTTATTGCAGTTTTAGAAACAGGTTGTCCAGTACGACAAGCATTCGATAGGAACTTTTTTAGGTTTATATGTTCTTATAACAACGTTTTTATTTTTTCTCATTATCATTAAATTCTGTTTATGTGAGGGTTTAAAAATCCTTTGTAGAAACCATATTTCGCAGCCCTTAATTCACATTTTTATATTTTTATACAAATCAAGAGCTAATTGTCGAATCTGAATTTAGAAAGTCTGAGCAGACTTAGACTAGATGAGATACTGTTTCCTTTTCTCCACTCTTGTCAGATTGGGGCGTTCGAACCAGCCTGATATATTTTTGTTTCTGTTCTCTTTAGCTTAAGACATTGTACAATGTTATTGCTACTGAACTGATAATGTAACTAGCACCCAAGTTATACGGTGAGCTCATGAACCACTTAATTTCCCAATTTTTTAGATTTTAAAAGAATCTGAAGAGCAGTTACCAGACCTTGACCTGTTGAGTCAATGGTACCAGCTAGATACCAATGCTGTACCACCTGTGTATCGGCTTCAAAATATAAGGTAATAGTATCAGTGGAAACACATTTCTTATCTCGACACCCTGAAGTACAGTTGTAAGACTAGATTAAAGGCTTGACTTAAAATCTGCATTTAAATAAGAATTCTCAGAATAAATCATGAGTTCATTTTTTTTCCTTTGCCAGCGCTCTCTCCTTTCTATTTCAAAATATTTTCTTCTTCTTTGTCTGTAATGAAAGATATAGCAATACAAATTAAAGTATCTCAATATAAAAATAAAATATCAGAATATGACTGGTATTTGTGTTCCTTAAAGAGTTTTTAAACAGATAAATGGTTTACCTTAACGTAGGGGAGGCGCAGTAGCTCAGTAGTACAGCGATAGGCTTCCGAACCTTTGATACGAATCTTGGTTAAGACTGGGATTTAGAATTTTGGGATCGTTAGGGCGCCTTTAAGTCTACTCAATACTAAGACAATAGTTTGAGAAAAGTAAAGGAAGTTGGTCGTTGTGCTAGCCACATGACACCCTTTTAACAATGGGCCAAACATTTTCAGTTTGTATTGATCACTGACCCTTACTTTTTGATTGATGACATTCATACATTTTGCCACACTATGAGTTCTAGTCTTAATTTAGTTGTACGTCGATAGTCTGTATGTGTTTGAACTATAACCTAAATTGAACAGATTAATGCTAATGGAATTGTTGTGTAAGGTTAATATTGTCAACACCAGAGCCCCCAATAATCGTTAATTTAAAATAATATATATATATAAAAGACAATCTTCTCAGATATCCAGGCCTTTGATTATAATATGCATTACTATATGCTTTTTAAAAAAAAACTTCTCGTGACGAACCCATATATACATTATTCACGCATTATTCATGCATTATCTACTCTCGATATTTTACTATAAGCACACGCAAGGGGAGGCAATTAGTTACTCAGTGTTCAGAATCTTGGTTAGATAATGTCTTTTGACATTTTGCTATATTTTGTATCTAATTAAGCATTTCAGATCAACACGCAACTTCAACGTTATACAATTAAAACAAAAGTCTAGTTCTCCTTTCACACCATGCGCTCTATAGGGTAGATGATGTTAAAAGGTCATCTGTTTCTTTGGCCAGCAAAATGACCAACCGCCTTTACTTTCTACAACCTAACTTTAGGTAACCATTAAAGATGGTTTGACTTAAGGGCACCCTTAATGTCGTAAAGTTCAAAATTTTATCCTTCACTAAGGTTTGAACTCAGGTACTCATGTTTGGAAGTCAAATGCTTACCTACTCAGCCAGTACGCCGCCTTCCACACTATGAACAATTGAAACTGTTTATATTGTATCTCTTATATACATTCATTTGTACTTTTTGTATACAACACTAATAAAGTAAATATAATATACCTTCAATCTTGCATACACATAACTTGTTTATAACTTGGAGTTCATTTATATTATAGTAATCAGTACTCTTTCTATATTTCCTGTACAGTTCTGTTTTCAAAGACATCTCTAGAAATGACTCCTCTAAAAGGGCTCAGGCTAAGGCCGCATTTATGACTTTAGCAAACAAATTTTTGGACATTTTCTCAACATTTGGACCCAAGTCATTGACCAACATATGGTATTTTGAACATTTAACTTCTTCCGGTAAGTTACTTTTTTTTAACCAAAATAAAAATTAGAAGAGAAATTTCAATATAGTGCTGTGTCCTAATGTAGACAATAGATTAGTTTTGTTAGTTAAATATGACATAAGATAAATATCTTTGCAATATGTATAAACACTTTAATACAACATTTCTTTGGATACATAAATCAAAGTGTTAAGAACATTTTCTGAGCACTTAATGTGGAGTTGAAATTATTTGTGTGAAGGTAAGTGCGTAAATATGTGTATAAGTGTGTTTAGACTTAGATCCTAGCACGCTTGTGCTATTGGGCGGCAAGCTGTCTCCACTAAGATGTGACACTGGCAATTTTTAAAGCCCCTTCCCACCTGGTGTCCAATGCTCCAAAGGTCCTCGATGAATGTGGCGCCAAGTAAAGGCTTTCCAGCTTGCCTCGTATGTCATGTGTGTGTGTGTGTGTGTGTGCATGTATTTTATTAAGTGATCAACAGTGACTTGTTTTTCTATATTTGGCCCACAGTTTTCGGCAGAGAAATCGAAGACATTGTTGACAATGAGGGGACCTGGGACAATACATTGTTTCTTGTGAGAACCCTGGACAACTTGCAGAACAACTTAGACGATCAAGCTGCTCAGGACTACGTGGATCTGGCCACTGAAAGACCTCCGAAACTTGACACTGTAGCCTTGGGAAAGATAAAAGAGCTTACAGAAACTATACATAAGAATAAAGTAATTATTTATTACACTCTATGCAAACAAATATAGAGATGTTATCTTATTATGTCAAAAGTTAGACCATTTAAATTAAAAAAAACAATATGTTATTGTGGACGAGAGTGTCTAGAAAATAGTGCTCCACAGCCACATGAAAATTGTTCCAGATGAACTATAGTAGTTCTACAATGAAGAATTCCAAGTATGTTCAACCCCTCAATGATCTAGTGCAGGGGAGGGTAAATTACGGAGGCGGGCCACATGCGACCGGCCGAAGTGTTTTATGCGGCACGCGAAAACCTAAATAAATCATTGTAAATATCTATAGGAATTATTAAAACTTTTGATTCTTATCACTTGTAATAAAGAGGCTAAAGAAACATGGTCTCTAAATGTCTTTCTAAAGAGTTTAATAAATAAAATACAAAGATTATTTTTAATAGAAATACTATATATATATTCAGTAAAAGACATAATCCCTGGCCAGTATTTATTCAATGCTATGGAGAACTGTTAAAAAGAGTTGGTTGGCTTGTACAAGATGGCAAGGGTAACAACTGATGGAGCTTTGACTGAGAAAAACAACCTTTTTAATAAAAATAAAGAAAATATCCCAACCTTAAACTAGTAACCGGAAAGTTTACATAAAGCTACATTGAACTGACAAGAATGTAGCATTAATATATTATAAATATTTAATTATGCTCAGGGGCCGTCCCTAGGCATATTCAAAGTATGCAGCTGTTAAGGTCATGATGGAACTTTTGTGATATTACAGAAAAGATATAGCGAAACTTCTACTCAATGTTATTGTTCGAAGTACACTAGCACTAGGTCTTTAATAAATTTCACAATTTTAGTCTTTTTTTCATTTATTTTGTATATTCTTATATTATTCGGGACCTCCAAATTCACTTCGCCTATAGCCTCAAATTATCCAAGGCCGGTCCCGACTAGCAGTTCCGAAAGTATGTGAAGATTTGAATTAAAACATTCTGATGTTCGGTAACACAGTTGTATTCACTGGTCAATCATTACATCGATATGGAATCTTAAGGAAGAAATTGTTAGGTTCCTTGATGGGCATTGACTGTGACCCTTTCTTATATTTCTAATGAAGAGTTGAAGACAGACTTCATGTTTATCATCGGAAGCATTGTAATTTTTTGTTTGCACATGAAATGTATATGCATCTTAAATTCTTTCACACAAAGCATATATATATATATATGCGGCCCGCCTAGTCCCCAAATTTACTTTATTCTGCCCTCGGTTGAAAAAGGTTGCCCACCCCTGATCTAGTGGATTAAGCCTTTTTGTCTTGACCCCTTTCGAATAAACGTTTTATTTTGTTTAAAACTAAACAAGAAGAGTTGAAAAGAAGAAAAAACTGAAGCCAGTGAATTTATGAATTTCCTTCTTAAAAAAACACTTTTATTTTAAATTAGAATGTGAAATATATCAATAGACAGTAGCTAGTAGTTGAGAAAAAAATTGAAACCATAAATAAAAGGATATTATTATTAATTTTATAGAATTTACTCTGAACCGCTCACTTTAACTTTGTCTTGAAACTTATTATATTTGCAAAGATAACTGTTGCATATATATATGCTTTGAATGTTATACAAAACTATGATATCCTAGAGTATTTTTTTTATTGTAATTAAAGTATCTGTTAAATAAATTAACTAATGACGTAAGGCTTTTCAATTTCCAGAACTTTTATTTAAAAATTTCCCAAATGTTAAAAGACGTAATAAAAATATCAAATTTCAAAGAACTGACCAATGTGTTATATATTTTTAAAAAAATTAATATCTATTGTATTTTCATCTTGTTCCATATCACGCATATCACTTTCCTTTATGAAAGATTCTTAAAATGCTTATAAATGCATGGCCATGTTGTCTATACATTAACTAGCTACCTAAAAATGTTTATAGGTGTCGGCGGTAAGTAATTTCTTACTGGACTGGTCACCGGGAGGTATCAAGCCGGACCTTCGCAGGGAGCACCTTGTCCACGTGGAGAGAATGTCCAAGGCGATATCTGATTCTGTGGTGAGACATTTGCACGAGGTGGACACATCCTTCGGGAAAATCAAGACTTGGCAGGGGAAGCTATTCCAGGAAGTGTCAGAGCATGTACGATGTTGTCAACACAAGTGAGCTTTTTTTTTATCACGAGCTAAAAAATGTTTCTTTTTTAATTATAGTAGTAAAAAGTCACTTCATAATATTGAATTAAGGCTTTGCATATCTACCGAGACATAATAAAGGGAAGCGTGGTCGAGAGACTAAGTGCGGCTTGAGCTTGGCTTGCTTGACTACCTAGAAGGGGGCTCAAGGTTCGACACCCGACTCGGGCAGAGTTGTGTTTACTGAGCGCCCAAAGGCAGCACGGGAAACCAACTCCTAGATACCCCCTCCCCCCACTGGTCCACCAATGAGATTGGACTAAAGCGCTCTGAGCATGCTATAAACATGAAAGTAGCGCTATATAAAAAGCTATAATAATAATAGCTATAATAATAAAAGGCTCTTATATACAAAGCTTGTCTCGATTCTGTCTATCTTTCCGTATAGCTCAAAATTTGAATACGTTATGTCTACCACTCTTCATTATTGGAACACGTATACACTTTGCACAATTAATTATTGTTTGTAACAAACAGGAATTATTTAACTAATAAAGTAGTGGTGATTTATTGATTTATCTTCTTCTTATCATGTCTGTAACAGACGTTACTTCAAAAAAAGAAGATGATTACGTCCTACGCGTTATGCATTCAGTCATGCATATTAACCAACGACCTAAATGTTGCCAAGTCACTGGTTAACCTGGCTAGCTCAGGCAACTCATTCCATGCACTAATAGCGCTAGGGAAGAAAGAGCATATGGAATAAGGAATGTGCCTTTATCTTTGTGTCTTTCCGAGTATTTTATTAAATTTTGTATTTCAAGATTATGGTTCAGTGTTTTATGTACAATTGCTACTTTACTTTTAAGTCTTCTTTCCTGAAGGCTTTCTAAATTTAGTAATTTTACTAAAGTTCTTAATCTAGTGAAATGTGAATATTCGTTTGATATGAATCTCACTGCTCTATTTTGTGTCTGCTCCAGTTTCTTTGTATTTTCTTGATTTAGGGGTCCCAAACGGAGGATTTTGTTTGATATTGAAATGGATTGAGAATATTACTGTAAATGTTAAGATCTTTGCTCTTTTTAAAAGTATTTCATATACTTTGATTGTCATAAGTAAAAATATAATGGCAATAGCCATTCTATTCTGTTACTTTGAAGACGTTTCAACTAGTGTTGTCATATCATTATCTATTTGTGCTGATCTGCACATGTCTTGATATATTACCGAAATGAAAATTATTTCTTATTGAATTTTTTAAACTATTGTACAAGGTATTTTTTTCAATTCGAAAAAACTTATCCATTTCTAGAAGAAAGAAAAAATTAGTTATATATATATACACACACACGTTCTCTGTTTTTCTCATTCTCCGAAATAGACAAAGTGAACGCTTCCAAATTAAAGCAATACAATTGTCTTTTAATTTTTATATCAATAATTTTTTTAACTTGTTCTATTCAGAGCTACAAATTTCCAAGGACGGAAAGAACTGTTAACAACTATAAAGACCTACTTGAAATCTCAATCAGATTCTCCTCTTATTCTTTATGGGAAAACCGGAAGCGGAAAGTCTACCATCATGGCGAAAACAGCAAAAGAGGTTTTCAAATGGTTTAAGAGGTATAAAGACAGTCCTGTCGAACTATTTACTCTCTCTCTCTCTCTCGTCTAGTTACACCTACTTAGAGTTCAAACAAAGAAGTTCAAATCTTTTTAACATAGTATCTCTACATACAAGGATATATGTTTATTAAATGAAAAGTTACTTTGCTATAATGGATATGTACAATGTTACAGTGATGAAGAGCCTCCAAGAGTTTTGGTTCGTATGATCGGCTGTACAGTTAACTCAACTAACACTAGAGATATGCTACGGGACGTGTGCTATCAACTCTGCTATATGTTTGGACAGAGCCCGGATGAAGTTCCCACGGTAATTGTTTATATTCTATTTCCATTGGTAACGAACTATTTATCCAGGTGGTGGTTTATATAAATTTCTGACACGCTTGCCATGGAACAAAAAGTCGAGCCCAAAGGAACAAAGTAACAGACTATTACACAGTGTTAATGTTCGGTTGTCGGTCTGTAGCTCCTTATATCTAGTACAAACTAAACCTGTACAGGCATATTAAATTTTTAATGTAGACATTTGAAATAAACTTGAATAAACTTCTTACTTAAATAAAACTCTAGCTTGCAGCAGATAGCATCGGAAGCTGACACTTCAAGAGCTTAACGAAGGGTCGTGGTACAGACATTTGAGGCTCAGAGGAAAGTCCTCGTAGGTGCAAAAGACTTAAAGCAACTTATATAGACTCCCGCGGACAACGGCTTTGCACTTATTCTTCATCGTCGGATTTTAAAGACGTTGTCATTATTATTATATTATTACAAAGCTATAACTTAAATGTATACAGACGCTGGCATTTTACGTCTTGAGAATCTTTTCCCTTTGCAACTCCTTGTATGACTAAAGAGGCTAATCCTTGATATACAGCTGCAGTCACATGTTGGGTATCTGTGATCACAGGGCACTACTGTACTTTTTCCCTTCTTTCTACTACTGTTGTGTATTAAATCTGCAATCAGGGAACCTTCCTTTATGCTCACTCTGCAAATGGATCTATCCAGTGCCACTTTTTCCCTACTGTTAGCGTCGATATATACAGACTAGTGAAGTAATAATTCAGATAAGGCTCACTACAAACACAAGTCATCCCTGTTTTACGTCTCAGAAACTCTTCAGTCAAACACAACGCTAACCTTTCATCGTCGTTACCTACAAAACATACATACAGAACCATAAAATGTATATATATTAGCATTATGTTTACACATGTTAAAACATTGTTTTAGATCTATGTATGCTCCTTAAAACAGCTTCTTTATGTATTATGTATTATGCAGAAGTTTCAGCCAGATAGCCCACCTTATGGGCCCACAGAGCAAACCTTACCAGCTGCACTGCTTAAGGACTATATCCATTTTCAACACGCATTGCCACGTGTCGCAAAATGTTGTTGAATCATTGGGACCAGCCGTTAGGGGCTTCTTCATGTACTGTGTCTAGAAGTTTCCAAGATCCTTATAGCACACATTATGGGCAGAAATTAGCTAGAAATTTTTCATCGTTTGGGGGCCCGGGGGGGCTTGACCTCTTTGGGGGCCCCTTCAGTTGCTTATTATCTACTTTTCAGTGTAAAAAATATTCATTAGGAGGCCCTCTTCAAGTGGGGGCCCTAGGGTATTTTCAAATTCTCTCCCCTCCTCCCCCACCCAATCTACGCCACTGATTAGGGGTCAGATGAAGTCCACGGGCCGCAGTTTGTGCATACATTTTTGAATAATTTCTTGTGGCAATGTTACAACAAACAGAACGTTGACACAGTAGCATTTATTCTATAAATGGATCACTCGGCCAATGCAGAAATGTTTTCCTTTTAAAGTTCTGCTTTTAATTCTTTTAGATCCGTTATATGTCGTGTGTGTGCTTACGTCTGTGACTGTCTGGTATTCAGCAGTTTATTTTGTCGTTGTAGTAATGTGAAGCCACTTTTACCTTTTTGTTTTTTATTCAAGGGAAATAAAAAGCTTTTTAAGTGAAGAAATAGTCATCAAGGGTTGTCTTTCCTTAACATGATTAAATGTCGAAAAATAATGTATGGCTGTTTTTCATTATCTTTTTTTCCCCTAATATCTCAAAATGCAGAGTTGATTTGTGTTTCTATATTTTAACACAAGACCTAGAGTGATCGTATTTCAACTAACGTTTATTACTCAATTGTACAAAGTCAAAGTATTACTATTGAAACTGAGCAATTCTTCTCAAGCATATTCAATCGGGAACCTCTTTATATAGTCAAACCTTGCCCACCGACCCCCGAGTGAAAAAAGCCAAATTAAACCCTGACCCTTAGGCCTACTATATAAATTAGAAATGTAAATAACATTTTGCTGAAACTGTGGTCATTAAAAGTTTAAATTAAAAGTTTAAAAAATAAATGACTTTATGGGGCAGATGACATTTTATGAGTGTATTTATGTCCTACTCAGTGTTTGTAAGTAGCAACGGCTGATCTACAAGAACGAAACTTCTTGTTGGTTTCGTTTATTTGTGATGAAGTTCATAACGACACTAAATCCCTCAAAGCTTCTCTAAAGGAGTTTAACATTGAACCAGGCACCTGGGAGACAGAGGCACATGACAGAGTATCATGGCGCCGCGCTGTGTGATCCGGCGCACAGGTTGCTGAGGAAAAAAGAACAACGCTTGCGAAAGAAAAACGCCAGAGAAGGAAAGCAAGGCAAACGACACTAGCTCCAGCTGGAATTACCTGCCCAGAGTGCGGCCGAACATTCCGGGCTCGCATAGGTCTCACCAGCCACATGAGGAGGCACAAAACCCCAGTGCAAAGCCCTCAGCCCACTGGATGACAAAGTGGTCATCATCGAACCACGATGGACGAACTATATATATATATATATAAATCCACGTTCAAACATTTAGCAAAAAGGAATAGCAATCAACAACTTCTGTACAATGACTCATAATGCAGAATAGAAAACTGGAATGTTATATTTAACCAGAAAATATTGGTTTAAGTCCCTTGTTTTGTGAATATTTCTGCCCATGTGGAGTTTCACCAGAGAATGCCGACCACGCCCTGCAACACTTCGCTCTTTACAAAGAGGCCCGTCTAAGACACTGGCCCCAAAACACCCCAATAGAAAGAAAACTATATGGAGAGCTCCCTGATTAAGAAACCACTGCGCAGTTCATCTCATTTATTGGTGTCTAGTCATATGAACCCTCCAACAAAACAATGAGAGCGAAGAAGAAGAAGTGGATATTTCAATAATCTTCTATACCAATATGGATTAATCTGCGATTGGATTCCGAGTTTGTCCGGGTATTAAACGGATTCCCAGTCGGGAATATCCAATTCAAGAATATTGTAGTAACTCAAGTGGCGGACCGAAAGAGTTAATGTGTTTGTGGCCTACTGACACACACCCCCAGGCCAATAACACAGTTCAACGGGTCATCGGCTTTATAAACAAGGGAGTTTACTACTAGTACACGCAAGCCTGACCTGTGCTCATGGACTAAAGGCCCTTACGGTCGAGACAGTGTGTAGAAAAAGACAGTTGGGTCCAGTACAGCAAAAGACTAAAATTGTAGCTCTACGAGCTAGAGAGACTTGTAGTGTTAGGCAATTTGTCGTGCGCGCGTGAAGTTTTCTGTTGTATTTAAGAGTGGTGTTTGAGCGTATAGGAAGTAGTTTTTATTCGGTGCGTTTTGTTGTCTAGAATATTGTGTATTTGTGTGCTTATGTCATCCTTGGTTCCCGCAGGAGAAAGAGCTTTGGTGTCATACAGGATGATTTGATGTTTGGTCTTGTGTTTTGATTGATGGTCTGTTTTTCCCGTTGTAACGGTACGTAGGTACAAAGAGTTATTAAGTAGGTTTATCTTTCGTTACGGGTATCGTTAGTGAACGTTCTTTTCTGTAGCGGCATCGCTAGATCTAGGCTTTCTTTTCGTTCCAGGGTGCTAGGCTTGGGGCTATGTGTAAGATTGTTGTCTCTCCGCCCTTGGAGCTGCATTGGTAGTTATCGTGAGAGAGGTGTGTTAGATTTACTGATGATAACATTGTTATTTTGAGTAACTTGCCCGATTGTCATGCCTATGTAACGTTACCAGTATTTAATATTTGTATTATTTGCCATGGATGCTTAATCATATCATATTCATTATTTCATTAAAGTGTTAGAATTGTTAAAGCCTGATTCTGTAGTTAACTATTGTAAGTTAACTTATCGTTAATATTGTAACGAACTTCACTAATCAGGCCTTCTGCAAACACTGCTTAACATAAACACAGCACATCTAATACAAGAACTCAACAAGAGCTTCAATAACACAGTGGCGGTTTAATAATAAACACATCAACCACAGCTAATACACACAATTGTCTACACTAATTTCAAATGCTTAATAACACAATGGAACTGCCTAACTAACACTACAAGCATCTAGAGCGTATGAGCTACATTTTCAAAGCCTTCTTATTCTAACACACACACGGTTCTCACTGTCTCTCTCTCTAACTGTACTGGACTACCACTGTCTCTCTAACTGGACTACAATTCTGACTGTCTCTGTACAACACACACAGATCCCACATTCTCGTCTGTCCAAGCTAGGGTCATGCGCAGAGCACAGGTGTAATGCTAGGGACAACAGTTGACCTGTGACCCACCTTCGTCTGTGCGTGTCAGTGGGTCTCACATGTAAACACATTCAGTCCACCACTGTAGAGTTGTAACAATATTAACTGTTGGCTGTGTTGCCGTTCAGTTGCCTAACATATAGTCGGCATTTAGTTGTACTGCCGTTACCTTTGTTTAACTTACACTGCTCAGTGAGAGGGTAGGCCCGGGCAAGACTTCATCCCCTAGAAGCTAAAACGAGTCCACTATCCTCAAAACCCTCCCTGACACAGTTATGTTGTATAGCAAAGCATTTGGTTAAGTAGCCATTTATGTGTCGTAATTGGCTGTTGATGAAGTATTTGTAAATAAATCGCCACCTACTAGAAAGGCTTGTTGTCATGTTCTTTGATAGATGTGTTAAGTTGTTGAGCAGTTGTGACAGAAGGCTTTTGGTTTAGGTCGTCATAGAATAGTTCTTAGTAAATTAATATTGAAAACAGTAACGAGGGGTGAGTTTTTTATTCAAGCTGATAAACTGGTTTTCTGTAAAGACGTTATTTTGATTGTATATTCTACGGAACATTTACGGACGTCTGTCGGATAACAATTTGAGAACCACTGAAATAGATTACATCTCATTGAAATTCACATGCCTCTTTCAGACACAGCCATTTATAATGCAAATTACGGGAGATCATCTGTTTATATGAACCACGGGTATAGAGGTTGTTATGTGACCTGCACAACGACAAACTGCCTTTACTTTTTCCCTAACCCATTAGAATATAATGGATCTAGGGACAATATCACTCAGTCATCACAACTTCAAGAAAACTATTTTTTTTAGTCTACTTGTACTATTAATTTAATAAGGCTTGTCTTCGAGTCCAAAGATTAGTGAAAAATGCAGTTTTTCTTGTTGCTGCGCAGCCCCAGCTGTGACCTACATATTTTGCCACACTCTTGATAAGCTTAACCATTGTCAAGCCGGTGGTCGATATAGAATTTA
>JADKLZ010074266.1:0-11235 GCA_021533235.1 Biomphalaria straminea | reverse complement strand
GTTGGTTAAATTAAGTTCACTGGGATGAGACATTATGGGATATCCATCATAATCAGGTTGATTAAATCAAGTTCACTGGGATGAGACATTATGGGATATCCATCATAATCAATCTCTGAGTTTATAAAGTCAAACAAAGTATAAGTCAGAAAATATCAAACCTTGTATAGAGAAAATATGTCTCAGAGACAGTAGTTTCCAATGCCATTGAACCACTGTTGGTACTGTCCAAGCTTTGATATACCTTCTTAAATTTTTTTTTTATTAGGTCACATAAAACTTACAGACTTTGGCTTGTGCAAGGAGAGTATTTCCTTAGGGGACATCACTCACACCTTCTGCGGGACCATTGAATATATGTAAGTGCTATTTTTTTCCCTTATTTCAAAAAAATGTTTTCTCTAAGGTCTTTATGGTTTTTCATTTTAGCTAACAGTATTTGACTAGTAGATGCTACTGTTTTGATAAAGATTTAGGATGGCAGTTCTGTACTTATATTTTAAAACTTATTTAAATAAGTTTCAATATATTTCAATCTTATTTTAAATAGCTTTATATGTATCAACATTTTCCCAGGGCTCCTGAAATAGTTCAAAGGTCAGGTCATGGTAAAGCAGTTGATTGGTGGAGTTTGGGAGCACTGATGTATGACATGCTGACTGGGCAGGTAGGTCAGAGTTTTTTAAGCTTAGCCTCTCGACCACAATTCCTATTTGTTCATGGGTGCTGCCCAAAAAGGCTATGTATAGATTTGATCGCCATCACAAATGTATACCTTCTATCAAGTTTATCAGCATCTCCAATCTTAACTAATCGCATGATTGCTACATGACCTGTTACAACAAATATAAATATGATATTTTGAATTGAAAGAAATTCTGCTGGCATTGAGCATGAAAATGAGGAAATGGGTCACTTTATTATTATAATTTGTTCAATAATGTTTGATACTCTTAAAATGAGACAGTGCTATACTGTCTGTGTGCGCGCATGATATATAAGTTTTGTCTGTATCTTACTTTGTAACTCACCAAATGTTTTCCTCTTCTCCAGCCTCCATTCTCTGGTGAGAACAGGAAGAAGACAATAGATAAAGTAAGTCATTTATCAGTTTGGTTTCAGTGCTTAGATTTATTTGATTCATTTAATTACATAGGCGAAATATGTTTATTGTTTTGATTTTTCTTCCACAGATACTGCGGGCCAAACTTAGTCTTCCACCATATTTAACGAATGAAGCTCGTGGCCTTTTAAAAAAGGTAACTGCGCACACACACACACATGTATTTATATATACATATATATACACACACAAACATATATATATATATTTATATGTATATATTGATATGTAAGTATAATGCTTTAATATTTTATATTATTATTATTTTATTAATATTATAAATTTAGGGTTTATGCCTTAATATTTTGCTAATTAATTGTCTATTTATATTACTAGACTGTCCATTATATAGAACAATCAATTGGGAGGTGGGCGCCCCTAAATTTTGAATGCTCTATGGTAACAATGGGTGGGTAACTTTATTGATTCTAATGAAAGGTGGGTTGCCCTTGAATTTGCAGAAAAAAAAAAAATAAATAAGGAAATTATTACACCCTCAAGAGGATATGAAATCTTAAATTAGCTGCCTGCCAATACATTCTATTGAATTTCTTCTCTAACAGTTACTCAAGAAAAACCCTTCAGATCGACTTGGTAGTGGACCAGATGATGCTGCACCCATAAAGGTAACTTAATTCTGTTGAGATGGATATTACTTGATTTTCACAATACAAAAATATTTCATTTGTTGAATACCAAATGGGTTTCTAAACAAAATGTTTTTTCTTTTTTTCCAGAGCCATCCTTTCTTCAGGCACACCAATTGGCAAGATTTAGTCAACAAAAGAATAGAGCCCCCAATCAAGATAGGAGTGGTAAGTCAAGCTGTTCTTTACATAACAGTGGTGAAAATATGTTTATGTTGATTTCAGATGCACCACATCTTTTAGCTGTTTGTGTCACAAAGTATAAGTTCTTTAAATATTTATTTTTTTATTTCTCAAATCCCTTAATTTTTTTTTAAATTTCACACCCATCAATTAGCCCTTTCTCTTAGTTTTTATTGAACTTGTTCAAATGCTTAGTGCTATAAGGATAAATGCAGTGGCTAAGTGGGTAACCCTAAGGGTGCCAGGTTCGAAACCTGGTGAAGACTGGGATTTTTATCTGGGATCTTTAGGGCACCTGAGTCCTCCCAGCTTTAATGTGTACCTGACATTAGTTGGGGACAAGGTTAAGGCGGTTGGTCGTTGTGATAGTCGTATGACAACCTTGTTGACCGTGGGCTACTGAAACATGTGACCTTCACACCATCAGCCCACATAGAAAGTAAAGTCTGAAAGGGGAACTTAACTTCTGTTTATAAGAATAAATAAAAGATCTCATTGCTTCTAAGAATGTTTATAAGATTAAATAAAAGATCTCATTGCTTCTAAGACTGTTTATAAGATTAAATAAAAGATCTCATTGCTTCTAAAACCAATTTTGAGATTTTTTACAATCATCATGGTTTGAAAGCTAAGATGTCATAATTAGGACAGTATTTACAACATTGGCCCTAATGTTCAATTTCTATTTTGTACCTTATCGTTTTCATACTAGCCACAATTTTGTATGTAGAATCAGACTTCAATAAATGATATACTAAGTTTGGCCTTACATTTATTTTTTGTGTTCCTCCAACAGACAAGTGCTTATGATGTCAGCCTATTTGATACCAAGTTCACCAAACAGACTCCATGTGATTCCCCAGTAGATATGTCAGTCTTTAGTCCAAGTATGAATATTTTTGATGTGAGTACATTGTTTGCCTTGACTTGACACTTGTTATTGTAACTCTTTCTTTGACAATGAAAAAGTCTTTGAATCAGTTTTGACATTGTCACTATTACAAGTAAAGGAGCATTGTGGCTGAGGGGTTTTGGGTTGAAGACTGAGATTTTGAACTCCTGAATCCACTCAACTCTAATAAAACGATGCCTGGCATTAGTTGGGGAAAGTAAAGACAGTCATTGTGCTGGCCATGACACCCTCGTTAAAATTTAGCCACAGAAACAGATGATCTTTCTATAATCATTTGCTCGAAAGATTGCAAGGTCTTAAAGGGTTGGTTTACTTTTTTTGAAATGTTTTTTTTTTTTTTTGGTTAGCTTTAAACAACATTTTTATTGCGAAATATTTTTTTTTAAAATGAAAAATGTTTCAAGATGCTTGTTAATTTTCTATTATCAGGGTTTCACCTATGTTGCACCATCTGTACTAGCTGATTTGGCCACGCAGCCGTGGATCTCTGAGCGAGGTCCAAGATCTCCTCGTAAAAGTTACAAGGCAGAAAGGTAAGCAAGTAGAATGTAGCTTTTTATTTATCACATTAAAAAAAAATATTTTATATACAGTTAACTTTTTTTTTTTAAGTTTCTCTATTCAGCTTGCAAATTCATGGGCACTTGGTGGGTAGGTGGACGTGGTTATAAAAAACAGGTTTCTTAAAAATTGACAGTTGAGTTATATCTTTGGGAAATGAATTACTAGCTAATTGGCTCATTAGGAAAAAATTGATGCTTATATTTTTTTTTTTATATTATCTTCCAAAATTAAATATGGTCTAGACAGTCTTTATCATGAAAAAGACATATATGTCTGTGGGTTAAATAAGACGTTTAGGAAAATTTTGTGCACAGCCTACATCGTTAGGCTTATCACCAAAACTAGAATTTTCTATGTACAATATAACTTAGACCCAGAATTTTAGTCAATTACTGTCTTTTATTGTCACCATAGCTGGATCTGCATCTCCAAACTACATATACAGTGGGTGGGGGTGGGGCGTAAAATTTTTTTTTCTATATCCAACATTAGTTATTAAGAGCGAAATAATTACTGTATAAGCTGTATAAATGTGGAATTGTCTTTTTTAAAAAAAAAGCTCTTCTAGAAACAGAAATAATAAGAAAAATAGTAATGCTTCTACTTATGAGACTAAATGCTAAATAGGCAGAGAAGCCTACATGCCAAAATGCAAATGCATATTCCCAGACCTGGAAATGTGTATTTTGAGGGGCAAAAGCGTATTTTCCTAATAAGATATTTTGTACATTTGTCAAAATATTTACTTTTAGTCTTTGTTTTAGACTTTTCTAGAATATGATAACACTAGTCGACCGGCGGCATAGCATACGCCGCTATTTACCAGGGCAGGCCTTAGGCACTGCAACATATGCGACCGCAGTGGGTCCCGCACTTTCATTGGACCCGTGCTAATTTTTTAGGTGTATAAATTATTAAATCAAGTTACATGAAGTTAATTCCTTTTTCCAGTCTATATTTATTTATGTCTATGCTATTTTGTGAATGAAAATAGTGCGATTTGGATACACAATTTTCATTCACACCATGCTGCGCCAAGGGATCTTCCCATTTACTTATTATAAGTGAATTCATGAATAAAAAATACTACCTCAGTGGGTCCCAAACTTTCTTTGGACCCGTGCTAATTTTTAGGTGTATAAATTATTAAATTGAACCATTTTATAAAACATAATAGATTTCCCGCGGCCTCTTGATTTACCAGGAGCCCCCTGGAAATCTCCTGAAATGTTATTAAATGCTATGCCGCCGGTCGAAAAAGTCCTCGAAATTTCCGGACATTATTAAAATCTTTTTAAAGTAGAAAAAAAAAATGCTATGCTATTTCATGAATGAAAATGGTGCGGATTTGGATATATTATTTCCCATTCACACCATGCTGCCCCATGGGATCTTCCCATTTGCTTGTTATAAGTAAAGCGAATGCGTGAATTCATGAATGAAAAATACTATGAATGGAGCTAAAAAAAAAAAGGCTAATTGACCTTAATTTACACGATATTAAGAATATAGCTGCACATGTAACAATGCTTTAGAAAAACAAATTTGAATGTTAATTTGATTAAATGGACTATAATTAGTGTGTTCATGTGCTAAAGCATAAAACTATCTTTGCGAAGAGTTGAATTCGAGTTTTAGATCTAGATCTAGGAATAGAGAGATGAGTTATTTTCGTATTCATGTCTAATGAACGAATGTGCGTAATTAAAGTACTTTCTAAAGTGAAACCTGAGAGTAGACTCTTTCTGTGTATTGTTGTTCTAGTTTCAATAGTCTAACGACACAATAATGTGGAAATACTTTTAATTTTATGACAATAATCTGAGAAGAAGAGATAATTATATAAACACCACTTTCATTCACAAAATAGTGCGGATTGGGATGCACCAATTTCCATTCACACCGCGTGCGTGCGCCATGGGATCTTCCTATTGCTTGCATGTTGTTGTTGTTGTTTGACCTCTTACTTTGAGGAATATATATATAGATTGTCACTTGGCAGTGATCTTATTTTCATAATGCCTCTAGTATACTTAAGTATTCCATAAGAGCGGCAACAGAACATTTAGCTGGGTCAGTGACATCTAGTTTTATAAAAGTAATTTTGTTTCTGGGCAACTTCTTTACAAGCCACTGGAAATATTTGTAATATCACTCAGATTTTCTTCCAGACTTTTTTTTTGAAGAATCTAGATTACGCAATTAGATCTAGATATAGATCTAGATCTCAATCAATTCTAAACCTAGATAAACATACATTTTATTATTGGTGTCTGACATTTCTCTGATTGTAGATCCAGACTAGATGAATTAGAACTAATCAATCAATTAATTCACAATTAGTTTGAAGACTTCATAAAAGCTGACACATTGAAAGGAAAAAAGGGATACTAAATCTATTTTGTTGTAGATCTAATATGAATAGTCTATTGCCATGCATTAACGCACTGATCTATATATATGATTAGCAAGAACTACTTGTTTTTTTTTTTTAACTTAATTTTTTTTTCTGCTTTAGAGGGGAAATGTGTATTTTCAGATGATAAACCATACTCGTGTATTTTCTAGTCCATTTGCGTACTAAATATGCAAGGTCCATACTTGTAGGTAACTCTGTAAATAGGGAAAAAAATGCTGTCTGTGTAGAACTAGTTTATGAATGTTTTCTTTCTTTCATATAATTTAAAAAAAAAATAATAAGTAATCAAACAAAATAAAAAGAATTCTTAAATAAAATTGCAATGTAAAAATTAAAACTATCACATTGTAAGTATTGTTTCATTTCTTTTCATTCCAGCTTTATGTTAAACAATGGCTTGGAAGGTTTCTATCAGGCAAATGCTGCAACTGCCTACGAAATAGCTTCACAAAGGAACAGAGGCAATGCTCCAAGTCATGCCCCCACAACAGTTGTGGCCTCGTCCAAAGCAGTCAATGGCTATGACATGGAGGACATGGACACAACAGGCGGCGCCACGGCCGCATCTACAGTACCCACTCACAGGTCTAATACTACTACTTCTGCTATATTACCCATCGCTAACCCACAGAGACAGCAGCAGAGGCGCCGCGCTTACCCAGGCACGCAAAACCGCCCCTCCCATTTACAGCGCCTTGTATGATAACGTGGCTTTAGGGAATTTTTTTTTTTTTTTTTTTAGAAATCGATCTAGTTTCCAAATTAGATATTAGCACTATTTATTGAACTATTCAAATAAAGTACAGAATGTCTGGATGCTTATTTTCAAGGCACTAAACTCTTCATCTTTAGCGATGGCAATGTGACATTGTGCAATGTCTAACGTCTTCCTGCAAGCTGTATATGAAGATGTTTTTAAAATTTTGTTTTTATTTATTTTGCTTAAAAATGATTGCCTTACATATTTTGTGTCTATAAATATCCTCTGAGGGATCACTAGTCCTATATGACTTTCTTATTTCCAAGCTTGATGGGTTTCAATTAGTATGATTAATGTCTTGCTAAAAAATCATCTCAGATAAGTCTTAAAATAATTCTATCAAATTAATTATATTATTTCAATAAATAAAGGGCCTTCTTAAAAACCAAAGCACAGCATTACTATCTTGAACTAGCTGCCATTTTAAGTTTCTTTAACTTTTGGAAACTATATTTCTCGCAAAATAATCTGTCTCCATGTCTGAGAATTTAAAAAAAAAAAAGATGGTAATGGTTTGGTTTCTGATGCTGCTCAACAGTTCCCGTTAGTTTTTCTCTCTGCATACATGTTTTAATGTATTTGCACATTTTATTCAATGCTGTTAGTGTATCTTTCATCTGTTGTAAAGGCATGTGTTAATAAAGTGTCGCCAGCTCTCTGTTTTTCTTCAGCTCTTCAGGCATGTCTGTTTGATGTGTTGCCAACTCTTGCATGATTCAGTGCCTTTGAGTTTTAAAAAAAAAAGTTTGAAAGAAAATTTCTTGTCATGTTTCAGTTGAATAAGCAGATGAGAATAATTATCACTTTGGCTTCAGCTTATTTACTTGTGCATTGTTTTATGGAGAAACAGAAGCACTGATTACTAAACAATATAAAACACTTGTAAGATTATGGTCTAATCATCCCCTTCCTAGTGCACTTCTATTCATGAAAATACCCTAGGGCTTTGTTGTAAGCAATTAGTCTTTAAGAAATCTATTTTAGTATGTTAGACAATGAGTTTGAAATATTTTAGTTATTTATATATATTTATATATATTTATAATTTTTTGTCTTCTGTTAATTTAAAACTTATAAAAAAATGTTTGCTTAAATCACTATATTTAAAAAAAAAGAATATAGATGAAATATATTTTTTGTTGTGTATATTTATTGAGTCCATCCCCCACTTCCCTGTTTCTTTAATTTAGTGGCAGGCGGTCCTGTACTATTGATTAACTGATAGTTTGGAGGGAAAGTAAATTTGCATACTTTTGGTAATACATTTTATATATGTAACTTTTTTTTTTTTTTTTTTACATTTTTTTTTTTTCATTTACCAAACTTTTGGTTAGCAAGTCATGTTCTGTTGAAGATCCACACCTAGATAGTTTTATGTTGGGTTTTTTTAATCTTGGGAGTTTGACTAGTGTGTGTGTGTGTGTTAGGGTTGATGTGTCCTGTGTGTAGGTAGAATGGGATCTCGGCTTTTGTAGGGTAGGACTTATGTTGGCATGGTAGATATTAGATGAAAAAATTGTATGGAGGCTTTATTAACTGCTAATTGCTGTGCAGTTTAACTAGCACTTATCGAAGTTTGTTTTCTAAACATTCCCGAATCTATCTCAGAATCACTTGACCTAGTTAATAACATGTAATTTTAAAATATTAAGAATTATGAATACTAACATTAAAAATGGACATCTATTTCACCAGATGCATATAAATTTTTATTCTTTTAGCAAAATTTCAATTACTCAAATATACTTAGCATTTTTATTCTGATATAGACACATTTAAGTTTTAAACTCACTTATATTTATTTTTTCATATTAATAATATATATATCTAAATGCAGTTTAAAAGTATTTAATTTTTAAGTATTGTAGCTTTTTGTAGAGATATTTTATTCAATAATTTGATTTACTCTGTTGGAAGTTTGAATTCAGGGGGCCAATGAAATTATTAACCAGAATTGCACCATCCATACTAGTCAATGCTCTTGTCTGGCTAACATGTTTTAGTATTGATATTAACAAAGTCTATTCTGTACCAGTTGAGGCTCTCTACCAGAAGCCTAAAAAAAAAAAATTCACTTTTATATAAAAGTTTGACCCAAAACTTCTTGGTTCACAGCCTTTTCTTTAACACATAACTTTATTAACAATTTGATTTGGCTCACTATTTCACTAGTTGTCCAGGCGTTATAAAACACATTCTCACCAGACCTAATGCTTTTGTCTTTCATGGCATGCACTTAAAGTTAATGGACAGGATTTAAAAACATTTATTAGTGCATGATTGGAAATGATTTGTGTATCCAATAGAACAGAGTGAAGTTAAGATAAGAAGATTTACCTAGAATCTGATGGCCCTGTGTTATCAACAAGGAGCGGTCTACCTCAGTAATGTTTGTGAAGTCAAATCAATGAACTGTTATATGCTGACAAGAAAATTTGGCAGACGCTGCAGTTTCTTGACTGCTAGATATTTTGTCTACATGTATGTGTATATTAGCTATTCTTGGCGACCAGCTTTCATGAATGTAGTCAATTCTTGCTCAGGTCGGCAGTACATGTTGTTGTTGTGCAGATGAACTGTGTTGATCCTAATGTGCGCATATATACTCAGGGTCTCTAACAAGCTGTGTGTCATTTGTGTGCGCGTGTCCTTGTAGGATGTGTCATGCTATTTTATTGGCTGATTCCCTCTACCAATCATATTTCTCCTCTTTTGTTTGTCTCTCGCACATTGTAGCGACATGTACAAATATGTTCCCACGAATCATAGCATAGTGTACCCTTGTAGGCTCAGTATTGTCTTGTATAAGCATTCATGTTTTTTTTTCTCCCTTTTCTTCATTTACACTTATCCTGTAATTGCCTATTTGTGCAACTATGTAGTCATACTTCTAAACATTAAGATACAGTCCAGCTTTAGAGTTATGTAAATGTATCTTGATGAGTAAAGTGGGGGGAATCTCAGTTATGTAAATGTATCTTGATGAGTAAAGTGGGGAAACTCTCAGTTAAGCTGGTCAAAGTGTCTGAAATACACATACATTATATACTTGAGTCAATTTAACTGGCACTCTTACGTTTGGTACCTTCACCGACCTTCATTTAGAGTTCATTCTAAGCCGGTGTCACTTAAGTTGAACATTCATTGGGATGAAATATTCTTTATTTGATAGGGAATGAAATGTATATAAACAAAATTATTTTTTAATTTTTTTTTTGTTTAAAAGATCTTGTACTTGTATCAAATAAGACAGATTTAAAGTTTATCTCCTCAAACAAAAGATGTGATTTGCTTCCTGCTTTCTCATTTTTTTTTTTTCATAACTATAGCTCAGTGACTGAAATTTTTTTTTTATATGTGCTGTCCTGAATGTGAGGTATAGAACAGGTGAAGTGCTTGTAGCATAATATCTATTCCCATGGTCTTGACTAGCTAGATGATGTCAAAAAACCCCCAACGAAATGAAGTATGTAGAGGTTTCTAATTCCTACAGTGGAAAGATGTCCCCTGTTTGTTTTTTTCCTGAGTTCAGTTGTGTAATTATGTATCTTGCAATGAAGCCTCATAGCTTGAATTTGTGTATTCTTATCACTTTAAAAATTGAGGCCATACTACAGATATTAAATTGTAACTCGGTATTTGGATGCTAAAATGAGGTTTGAATGTAAATTATATCATGTTTAAATATATTATTATTTTTAATTAGTTGTTTTCCTCCCAGAATATTGCCAAATCATGATACTTTTATTTTCTTCTTGAATTGGCCAAGTATTGACTGACCTATGTAACATGCTGTATAAACCTTTTTTTTTTATTGCTATGATTTTCCTTTAATGTGTAAATACATAAAATTTTTGGTTTTTGCTGCCATGCTGAATAAAAATCTTAATTTATTTTTTTATTTTTTTTTTGCCCCCCCCCCCCCAAAACTCTTTCCTTTCCAGTGTGAAATGTTTCAGTTTCTTGATCATTTTTCTAGCCAGTAGTGTAGATTTACAAAAATTGTATTGCTCACAAATGCAAATGTAAAACTTTTAAGCAACAACTTGATAGAAAAGTTGTGTTTTATTCAATTTGAACTTGGTAACTGCTGTTTTCTTTTTCTTGCAAAACTTTGCCTTATCTGGCTGCAAATCTGCCTTGATAAATATGTTTATCTGGGTGCCAATCTGCTATGATAACTATGTTTATCTGGGGGCCAATCTGCTATGATAAATAGCATTAAAAATGAACTGTATAGAGAGACTGCTGCATAAAAAAAAACTTGCTTGAATATTATTAAATTCCATCTGTTATCTGGGCATCAAATAGCAACATGAATTTTATAAGAACTTGAAACTTGTTTGATTGATCTAGGTTTTTAAAAACTGGGAACTAAAAAAAAAACCCATCAGTAACAATTCTCACAATAAATATTCAACATTTTTTAAGCCTTTGTTTTCTTTTTTGTTGATCTGATTCTGCTTGTGAATTTCAGTGTGTGGTGTGTTTGACATGTGTCTGGGACTCAAACTCTTTAATTAGACCAAGAAACTGAAATATCACACTGAAGAAATAGTCTGCCCTTTCAATATAAACCTTTTTTTTTTTTTAATTTAATGTTTAAATTCTGTCATTGGCCAATAT
>JADKLZ010074265.1:0-11240 GCA_021533235.1 Biomphalaria straminea | reverse complement strand
GTTGGTTAAATTAAGTTCACTGGGATGAGACATTATGGGATATCCATCATAATCAGGTTGATTAAATCAAGTTCACTGGGATGAGACATTATGGGATATCCATCATAATCAATCTCTGAGTTTATAAAGTCAAACAAAGTATAAGTCAGAAAATATCAAACCTTGTATAGAGAAAATATGTCTCAGAGACAGTAGTTTCCAATGCCATTGAACCACTGTTGGTACTGTCCAAGCTTTGATATACCTTCTTAAATTTTTTTTTTATTAGGTCACATAAAACTTACAGACTTTGGCTTGTGCAAGGAGAGTATTTCCTTAGGGGACATCACTCACACCTTCTGCGGGACCATTGAATATATGTAAGTGCTATTTTTTTCCCTTATTTCAAAAAAATGTTTTCTCTAAGGTCTTTATGGTTTTTCATTTTAGCTAACAGTATTTGACTAGTAGATGCTACTGTTTTGATAAAGATTTAGGATGGCAGTTCTGTACTTATATTTTAAAACTTATTTAAATAAGTTTCAATATATTTCAATCTTATTTTAAATAGCTTTATATGTATCAACATTTTCCCAGGGCTCCTGAAATAGTTCAAAGGTCAGGTCATGGTAAAGCAGTTGATTGGTGGAGTTTGGGAGCACTGATGTATGACATGCTGACTGGGCAGGTAGGTCAGAGTTTTTTAAGCTTAGCCTCTCGACCACAATTCCTATTTGTTCATGGGTGCTGCCCAAAAAGGCTATGTATAGATTTGATCGCCATCACAAATGTATACCTTCTATCAAGTTTATCAGCATCTCCAATCTTAACTAATCGCATGATTGCTACATGACCTGTTACAACAAATATAAATATGATATTTTGAATTGAAAGAAATTCTGCTGGCATTGAGCATGAAAATGAGGAAATGGGTCACTTTATTATTATAATTTGTTCAATAATGTTTGATACTCTTAAAATGAGACAGTGCTATACTGTCTGTGTGCGCGCATGATATATAAGTTTTGTCTGTATCTTACTTTGTAACTCACCAAATGTTTTCCTCTTCTCCAGCCTCCATTCTCTGGTGAGAACAGGAAGAAGACAATAGATAAAGTAAGTCATTTATCAGTTTGGTTTCAGTGCTTAGATTTATTTGATTCATTTAATTACATAGGCGAAATATGTTTATTGTTTTGATTTTTCTTCCACAGATACTGCGGGCCAAACTTAGTCTTCCACCATATTTAACGAATGAAGCTCGTGGCCTTTTAAAAAAGGTAACTGCGCACACACACACACATGTATTTATATATACATATATATACACACACAAACATATATATATATATTTATATGTATATATTGATATGTAAGTATAATGCTTTAATATTTTATATTATTATTATTTTATTAATATTATAAATTTAGGGTTTATGCCTTAATATTTTGCTAATTAATTGTCTATTTATATTACTAGACTGTCCATTATATAGAACAATCAATTGGGAGGTGGGCGCCCCTAAATTTTGAATGCTCTATGGTAACAATGGGTGGGTAACTTTATTGATTCTAATGAAAGGTGGGTTGCCCTTGAATTTGCAGAAAAAAAAAAAAATAAATAAGGAAATTATTACACCCTCAAGAGGATATGAAATCTTAAATTAGCTGCCTGCCAATACATTCTATTGAATTTCTTCTCTAACAGTTACTCAAGAAAAACCCTTCAGATCGACTTGGTAGTGGACCAGATGATGCTGCACCCATAAAGGTAACTTAATTCTGTTGAGATGGATATTACTTGATTTTCACAATACAAAAATATTTCATTTGTTGAATACCAAATGGGTTTCTAAACAAAATGTTTTTTCTTTTTTTCCAGAGCCATCCTTTCTTCAGGCACACCAATTGGCAAGATTTAGTCAACAAAAGAATAGAGCCCCCAATCAAGATAGGAGTGGTAAGTCAAGCTGTTCTTTACATAACAGTGGTGAAAATATGTTTATGTTGATTTCAGATGCACCACATCTTTTAGCTGTTTGTGTCACAAAGTATAAGTTCTTTAAATATTTATTTTTTTATTTCTCAAATCCCTTAATTTTTTTTTAAATTTCACACCCATCAATTAGCCCTTTCTCTTAGTTTTTATTGAACTTGTTCAAATGCTTAGTGCTATAAGGATAAATGCAGTGGCTAAGTGGGTAACCCTAAGGGTGCCAGGTTCGAAACCTGGTGAAGACTGGGATTTTTATCTGGGATCTTTAGGGCACCTGAGTCCTCCCAGCTTTAATGTGTACCTGACATTAGTTGGGGACAAGGTTAAGGCGGTTGGTCGTTGTGATAGTCGTATGACAACCTTGTTGACCGTGGGCTACTGAAACATGTGACCTTCACACCATCAGCCCACATAGAAAGTAAAGTCTGAAAGGGGAACTTAACTTCTGTTTATAAGAATAAATAAAAGATCTCATTGCTTCTAAGAATGTTTATAAGATTAAATAAAAGATCTCATTGCTTCTAAGACTGTTTATAAGATTAAATAAAAGATCTCATTGCTTCTAAAACCAATTTTGAGATTTTTTACAATCATCATGGTTTGAAAGCTAAGATGTCATAATTAGGACAGTATTTACAACATTGGCCCTAATGTTCAATTTCTATTTTGTACCTTATCGTTTTCATACTAGCCACAATTTTGTATGTAGAATCAGACTTCAATAAATGATATACTAAGTTTGGCCTTACATTTATTTTTTGTGTTCCTCCAACAGACAAGTGCTTATGATGTCAGCCTATTTGATACCAAGTTCACCAAACAGACTCCATGTGATTCCCCAGTAGATATGTCAGTCTTTAGTCCAAGTATGAATATTTTTGATGTGAGTACATTGTTTGCCTTGACTTGACACTTGTTATTGTAACTCTTTCTTTGACAATGAAAAAGTCTTTGAATCAGTTTTGACATTGTCACTATTACAAGTAAAGGAGCATTGTGGCTGAGGGGTTTTGGGTTGAAGACTGAGATTTTGAACTCCTGAATCCACTCAACTCTAATAAAACGATGCCTGGCATTAGTTGGGGAAAGTAAAGACAGTCATTGTGCTGGCCATGACACCCTCGTTAAAATTTAGCCACAGAAACAGATGATCTTTCTATAATCATTTGCTCGAAAGATTGCAAGGTCTTAAAGGGTTGGTTTACTTTTTTTGAAATGTTTTTTTTTTTTTTTGGTTAGCTTTAAACAACATTTTTATTGCGAAATATTTTTTTTTAAAATGAAAAATGTTTCAAGATGCTTGTTAATTTTCTATTATCAGGGTTTCACCTATGTTGCACCATCTGTACTAGCTGATTTGGCCACGCAGCCGTGGATCTCTGAGCGAGGTCCAAGATCTCCTCGTAAAAGTTACAAGGCAGAAAGGTAAGCAAGTAGAATGTAGCTTTTTATTTATCACATTAAAAAAAAATATTTTATATACAGTTAACTTTTTTTTTTTAAGTTTCTCTATTCAGCTTGCAAATTCATGGGCACTTGGTGGGTAGGTGGACGTGGTTATAAAAAACAGGTTTCTTAAAAATTGACAGTTGAGTTATATCTTTGGGAAATGAATTACTAGCTAATTGGCTCATTAGGAAAAAATTGATGCTTATATTTTTTTTTTTATATTATCTTCCAAAATTAAATATGGTCTAGACAGTCTTTATCATGAAAAAGACATATATGTCTGTGGGTTAAATAAGACGTTTAGGAAAATTTTGTGCACAGCCTACATCGTTAGGCTTATCACCAAAACTAGAATTTTCTATGTACAATATAACTTAGACCCAGAATTTTAGTCAATTACTGTCTTTTATTGTCACCATAGCTGGATCTGCATCTCCAAACTACATATACAGTGGGTGGGGGTGGGGCGTAAAATTTTTTTTTCTATATCCAACATTAGTTATTAAGAGCGAAATAATTACTGTATAAGCTGTATAAATGTGGAATTGTCTTTTTTAAAAAAAAAGCTCTTCTAGAAACAGAAATAATAAGAAAAATAGTAATGCTTCTACTTATGAGACTAAATGCTAAATAGGCAGAGAAGCCTACATGCCAAAATGCAAATGCATATTCCCAGACCTGGAAATGTGTATTTTGAGGGGCAAAAGCGTATTTTCCTAATAAGATATTTTGTACATTTGTCAAAATATTTACTTTTAGTCTTTGTTTTAGACTTTTCTAGAATATGATAACACTAGTCGACCGGCGGCATAGCATACGCCGCTATTTACCAGGGCAGGCCTTAGGCACTGCAACATATGCGACCGCAGTGGGTCCCGCACTTTCATTGGACCCGTGCTAATTTTTTAGGTGTATAAATTATTAAATCAAGTTACATGAAGTTAATTCCTTTTTCCAGTCTATATTTATTTATGTCTATGCTATTTTGTGAATGAAAATAGTGCGATTTGGATACACAATTTTCATTCACACCATGCTGCGCCAAGGGATCTTCCCATTTACTTATTATAAGTGAATTCATGAATAAAAAATACTACCTCAGTGGGTCCCAAACTTTCTTTGGACCCGTGCTAATTTTTAGGTGTATAAATTATTAAATTGAACCATTTTATAAAACATAATAGATTTCCCGCGGCCTCTTGATTTACCAGGAGCCCCCTGGAAATCTCCTGAAATGTTATTAAATGCTATGCCGCCGGTCGAAAAAGTCCTCGAAATTTCCGGACATTATTAAAATCTTTTTAAAGTAGAAAAAAAAAATGCTATGCTATTTCATGAATGAAAATGGTGCGGATTTGGATATATTATTTCCCATTCACACCATGCTGCCCCATGGGATCTTCCCATTTGCTTGTTATAAGTAAAGCGAATGCGTGAATTCATGAATGAAAAATACTATGAATGGAGCTAAAAAAAAAAAGGCTAATTGACCTTAATTTACACGATATTAAGAATATAGCTGCACATGTAACAATGCTTTAGAAAAACAAATTTGAATGTTAATTTGATTAAATGGACTATAATTAGTGTGTTCATGTGCTAAAGCATAAAACTATCTTTGCGAAGAGTTGAATTCGAGTTTTAGATCTAGATCTAGGAATAGAGAGATGAGTTATTTTCGTATTCATGTCTAATGAACGAATGTGCGTAATTAAAGTACTTTCTAAAGTGAAACCTGAGAGTAGACTCTTTCTGTGTATTGTTGTTCTAGTTTCAATAGTCTAACGACACAATAATGTGGAAATACTTTTAATTTTATGACAATAATCTGAGAAGAAGAGATAATTATATAAACACCACTTTCATTCACAAAATAGTGCGGATTGGGATGCACCAATTTCCATTCACACCGCGTGCGTGCGCCATGGGATCTTCCTATTGCTTGCATGTTGTTGTTGTTGTTTGACCTCTTACTTTGAGGAATATATATATAGATTGTCACTTGGCAGTGATCTTATTTTCATAATGCCTCTAGTATACTTAAGTATTCCATAAGAGCGGCAACAGAACATTTAGCTGGGTCAGTGACATCTAGTTTTATAAAAGTAATTTTGTTTCTGGGCAACTTCTTTACAAGCCACTGGAAATATTTGTAATATCACTCAGATTTTCTTCCAGACTTTTTTTTTGAAGAATCTAGATTACGCAATTAGATCTAGATATAGATCTAGATCTCAATCAATTCTAAACCTAGATAAACATACATTTTATTATTGGTGTCTGACATTTCTCTGATTGTAGATCCAGACTAGATGAATTAGAACTAATCAATCAATTAATTCACAATTAGTTTGAAGACTTCATAAAAGCTGACACATTGAAAGGAAAAAAGGGATACTAAATCTATTTTGTTGTAGATCTAATATGAATAGTCTATTGCCATGCATTAACGCACTGATCTATATATATGATTAGCAAGAACTACTTGTTTTTTTTTTTTAACTTAATTTTTTTTTCTGCTTTAGAGGGGAAATGTGTATTTTCAGATGATAAACCATACTCGTGTATTTTCTAGTCCATTTGCGTACTAAATATGCAAGGTCCATACTTGTAGGTAACTCTGTAAATAGGGAAAAAAATGCTGTCTGTGTAGAACTAGTTTATGAATGTTTTCTTTCTTTCATATAATTTAAAAAAAAAATAATAAGTAATCAAACAAAATAAAAAGAATTCTTAAATAAAATTGCAATGTAAAAATTAAAACTATCACATTGTAAGTATTGTTTCATTTCTTTTCATTCCAGCTTTATGTTAAACAATGGCTTGGAAGGTTTCTATCAGGCAAATGCTGCAACTGCCTACGAAATAGCTTCACAAAGGAACAGAGGCAATGCTCCAAGTCATGCCCCCACAACAGTTGTGGCCTCGTCCAAAGCAGTCAATGGCTATGACATGGAGGACATGGACACAACAGGCGGCGCCACGGCCGCATCTACAGTACCCACTCACAGGTCTAATACTACTACTTCTGCTATATTACCCATCGCTAACCCACAGAGACAGCAGCAGAGGCGCCGCGCTTACCCAGGCACGCAAAACCGCCCCTCCCATTTACAGCGCCTTGTATGATAACGTGGCTTTAGGGAATTTTTTTTTTTTTTTTTTTAGAAATCGATCTAGTTTCCAAATTAGATATTAGCACTATTTATTGAACTATTCAAATAAAGTACAGAATGTCTGGATGCTTATTTTCAAGGCACTAAACTCTTCATCTTTAGCGATGGCAATGTGACATTGTGCAATGTCTAACGTCTTCCTGCAAGCTGTATATGAAGATGTTTTTAAAATTTTGTTTTTATTTATTTTGCTTAAAAATGATTGCCTTACATATTTTGTGTCTATAAATATCCTCTGAGGGATCACTAGTCCTATATGACTTTCTTATTTCCAAGCTTGATGGGTTTCAATTAGTATGATTAATGTCTTGCTAAAAAATCATCTCAGATAAGTCTTAAAATAATTCTATCAAATTAATTATATTATTTCAATAAATAAAGGGCCTTCTTAAAAACCAAAGCACAGCATTACTATCTTGAACTAGCTGCCATTTTAAGTTTCTTTAACTTTTGGAAACTATATTTCTCGCAAAATAATCTGTCTCCATGTCTGAGAATTTAAAAAAAAAAAAGATGGTAATGGTTTGGTTTCTGATGCTGCTCAACAGTTCCCGTTAGTTTTTCTCTCTGCATACATGTTTTAATGTATTTGCACATTTTATTCAATGCTGTTAGTGTATCTTTCATCTGTTGTAAAGGCATGTGTTAATAAAGTGTCGCCAGCTCTCTGTTTTTCTTCAGCTCTTCAGGCATGTCTGTTTGATGTGTTGCCAACTCTTGCATGATTCAGTGCCTTTGAGTTTTAAAAAAAAAAAGTTTGAAAGAAAATTTCTTGTCATGTTTCAGTTGAATAAGCAGATGAGAATAATTATCACTTTGGCTTCAGCTTATTTACTTGTGCATTGTTTTATGGAGAAACAGAAGCACTGATTACTAAACAATATAAAACACTTGTAAGATTATGGTCTAATCATCCCCTTCCTAGTGCACTTCTATTCATGAAAATACCCTAGGGCTTTGTTGTAAGCAATTAGTCTTTAAGAAATCTATTTTAGTATGTTAGACAATGAGTTTGAAATATTTTAGTTATTTATATATATTTATATATATTTATAATTTTTTGTCTTCTGTTAATTTAAAACTTATAAAAAAATGTTTGCTTAAATCACTATATTTAAAAAAAAAGAATATAGATGAAATATATTTTTTGTTGTGTATATTTATTGAGTCCATCCCCCACTTCCCTGTTTCTTTAATTTAGTGGCAGGCGGTCCTGTACTATTGATTAACTGATAGTTTGGAGGGAAAGTAAATTTGCATACTTTTGGTAATACATTTTATATATGTAACTTTTTTTTTTTTTTTTTTACATTTTTTTTTTTTCATTTACCAAACTTTTGGTTAGCAAGTCATGTTCTGTTGAAGATCCACACCTAGATAGTTTTATGTTGGGTTTTTTTAATCTTGGGAGTTTGACTAGTGTGTGTGTGTGTGTTAGGGTTGATGTGTCCTGTGTGTAGGTAGAATGGGATCTCGGCTTTTGTAGGGTAGGACTTATGTTGGCATGGTAGATATTAGATGAAAAAATTGTATGGAGGCTTTATTAACTGCTAATTGCTGTGCAGTTTAACTAGCACTTATCGAAGTTTGTTTTCTAAACATTCCCGAATCTATCTCAGAATCACTTGACCTAGTTAATAACATGTAATTTTAAAATATTAAGAATTATGAATACTAACATTAAAAATGGACATCTATTTCACCAGATGCATATAAATTTTTATTCTTTTAGCAAAATTTCAATTACTCAAATATACTTAGCATTTTTATTCTGATATAGACACATTTAAGTTTTAAACTCACTTATATTTATTTTTTCATATTAATAATATATATATCTAAATGCAGTTTAAAAGTATTTAATTTTTAAGTATTGTAGCTTTTTGTAGAGATATTTTATTCAATAATTTGATTTACTCTGTTGGAAGTTTGAATTCAGGGGGCCAATGAAATTATTAACCAGAATTGCACCATCCATACTAGTCAATGCTCTTGTCTGGCTAACATGTTTTAGTATTGATATTAACAAAGTCTATTCTGTACCAGTTGAGGCTCTCTACCAGAAGCCTAAAAAAAAAAAATTCACTTTTATATAAAAGTTTGACCCAAAACTTCTTGGTTCACAGCCTTTTCTTTAACACATAACTTTATTAACAATTTGATTTGGCTCACTATTTCACTAGTTGTCCAGGCGTTATAAAACACATTCTCACCAGACCTAATGCTTTTGTCTTTCATGGCATGCACTTAAAGTTAATGGACAGGATTTAAAAACATTTATTAGTGCATGATTGGAAATGATTTGTGTATCCAATAGAACAGAGTGAAGTTAAGATAAGAAGATTTACCTAGAATCTGATGGCCCTGTGTTATCAACAAGGAGCGGTCTACCTCAGTAATGTTTGTGAAGTCAAATCAATGAACTGTTATATGCTGACAAGAAAATTTGGCAGACGCTGCAGTTTCTTGACTGCTAGATATTTTGTCTACATGTATGTGTATATTAGCTATTCTTGGCGACCAGCTTTCATGAATGTAGTCAATTCTTGCTCAGGTCGGCAGTACATGTTGTTGTTGTGCAGATGAACTGTGTTGATCCTAATGTGCGCATATATACTCAGGGTCTCTAACAAGCTGTGTGTCATTTGTGTGCGCGTGTCCTTGTAGGATGTGTCATGCTATTTTATTGGCTGATTCCCTCTACCAATCATATTTCTCCTCTTTTGTTTGTCTCTCGCACATTGTAGCGACATGTACAAATATGTTCCCACGAATCATAGCATAGTGTACCCTTGTAGGCTCAGTATTGTCTTGTATAAGCATTCATGTTTTTTTTTTCTCCCTTTTCTTCATTTACACTTATCCTGTAATTGCCTATTTGTGCAACTATGTAGTCATACTTCTAAACATTAAGATACAGTCCAGCTTTAGAGTTATGTAAATGTATCTTGATGAGTAAAGTGGGGGGAATCTCAGTTATGTAAATGTATCTTGATGAGTAAAGTGGGGAAACTCTCAGTTAAGCTGGTCAAAGTGTCTGAAATACACATACATTATATACTTGAGTCAATTTAACTGGCACTCTTACGTTTGGTACCTTCACCGACCTTCATTTAGAGTTCATTCTAAGCCGGTGTCACTTAAGTTGAACATTCATTGGGATGAAATATTCTTTATTTGATAGGGAATGAAATGTATATAAACAAAATTATTTTTTAATTTTTTTTTTGTTTAAAAGATCTTGTACTTGTATCAAATAAGACAGATTTAAAGTTTATCTCCTCAAACAAAAGATGTGATTTGCTTCCTGCTTTCTCATTTTTTTTTTTTCATAACTATAGCTCAGTGACTGAAATTTTTTTTTTATATGTGCTGTCCTGAATGTGAGGTATAGAACAGGTGAAGTGCTTGTAGCATAATATCTATTCCCATGGTCTTGACTAGCTAGATGATGTCAAAAAACCCCCAACGAAATGAAGTATGTAGAGGTTTCTAATTCCTACAGTGGAAAGATGTCCCCTGTTTGTTTTTTTCCTGAGTTCAGTTGTGTAATTATGTATCTTGCAATGAAGCCTCATAGCTTGAATTTGTGTATTCTTATCACTTTAAAAATTGAGGCCATACTACAGATATTAAATTGTAACTCGGTATTTGGATGCTAAAATGAGGTTTGAATGTAAATTATATCATGTTTAAATATATTATTATTTTTAATTAGTTGTTTTCCTCCCAGAATATTGCCAAATCATGATACTTTTATTTTCTTCTTGAATTGGCCAAGTATTGACTGACCTATGTAACATGCTGTATAAACCTTTTTTTTTTATTGCTATGATTTTCCTTTAATGTGTAAATACATAAAATTTTTGGTTTTTGCTGCCATGCTGAATAAAAATCTTAATTTATTTTTTTATTTTTTTTTTGCCCCCCCCCCCCCAAAACTCTTTCCTTTCCAGTGTGAAATGTTTCAGTTTCTTGATCATTTTTCTAGCCAGTAGTGTAGATTTACAAAAATTGTATTGCTCACAAATGCAAATGTAAAACTTTTAAGCAACAACTTGATAGAAAAGTTGTGTTTTATTCAATTTGAACTTGGTAACTGCTGTTTTCTTTTTCTTGCAAAACTTTGCCTTATCTGGCTGCAAATCTGCCTTGATAAATATGTTTATCTGGGTGCCAATCTGCTATGATAACTATGTTTATCTGGGGGCCAATCTGCTATGATAAATAGCATTAAAAATGAACTGTATAGAGAGACTGCTGCATAAAAAAAAACTTGCTTGAATATTATTAAATTCCATCTGTTATCTGGGCATCAAATAGCAACATGAATTTTATAAGAACTTGAAACTTGTTTGATTGATCTAGGTTTTTAAAAACTGGGAACTAAAAAAAAAAACCCATCAGTAACAATTCTCACAATAAATATTCAACATTTTTTAAGCCTTTGTTTTCTTTTTTGTTGATCTGATTCTGCTTGTGAATTTCAGTGTGTGGTGTGTTTGACATGTGTCTGGGACTCAAACTCTTTAATTAGACCAAGAAACTGAAATATCACACTGAAGAAATAGTCTGCCCTTTCAATATAAACCTTTTTTTTTTTTTTAATTTAATGTTTAAATTCTGTCATTGGCCAATAT
>JADKLZ010074238.1:0-19551 GCA_021533235.1 Biomphalaria straminea | reverse complement strand
GACTGGTTGACCTACTTTAGCTCAACAGTTAATCCAATAATCTACTGCAACAACACCTCTATCAGGCTAGCCGTGAAAAATCTCATAGGCCTAGTTTTGTTTAAAAGAAAATAAAAAATCTGTTTGCCTTGATATATTATTTTAAATTATGTCTTTGATTCTTTAACATTAATCACATCTAAATACTGTGGAATGAGGTGATCGTTGTTAATAGCGAGCAGATTGAAGAGCAGATTTTTTTTTACATCCAATTATTTATTTTTCAAAAAAGTAAATCGAACAAAAACTACTAGTCAATCTTTAAGTATGTTCATATTATTTAAATTCCTCTTATTAGCTAGCAAGTCTTTATTAATTTTAAAAGTACAATTGGTGGAACCCGGACTCTATAAGGTTACTAGACACAAGTCCACCCAGAGGAGGACAAAAAAGTGAACAAAGCCTTACGAAGGAGGACACGTACAAAAAAACAAGACGAGTAAACTTTAAAAGCTAGATCTGCATCCACTGAAACATTTCATCCAATAAAGACTGTAAATCTTCACCATATCTAGTAGTGTATTTCTCAGACACAACCTTTGCCAGCAGTACGTGACTAGTTCAGATGTACCTGTGGAACTCTATGTTAGTAAATTTATTGTCAGTTTGTACATTGTCAGAAAAGTGCCTCTAACTGGAGGATGAATTTCTCTCTTTTGCCCACTACAAGCTGATGAGCTTTAAGTTTGCCGTTTCCATAGCAATTGTGGTTTTACAGGGCGGGGTCGCTAGCCCCCATGCCAAACCTTCCTCCTTTTTCACCCGGGGTGGGACCGTCAGATGGGGATTTCAAGTTGGAGAAGGCTTCAGACATTACCAGTGACAAATATTTGTGGAGACAGCTTGGCGCTCAATGCGCCGAATGGCGCGCGGAGACTTAAGTAGGTAAGTAAAGCTGATTTCCAAAAGGTCCTTTTGAACTTTTATTATGTCTCGGAATGCAAATTAAACACAAGCAGATATCAATGTACTTTAAGTAGCCGGTTTTTTAACATTCTTGAACAAAATAACAACTGATCAAGAAGGAGGTTGACAGAAAGATTGTCATTTTACTTGATGTGACAGTGCTGTCTATTGATGAGTTTGTGCAATTTAATCCATAAGATAGGAAGGAATAAACCCAGTTGATTTATATATCCAATTGCGAAAAGGCCGGACATTTTTACACTTTAAGCCAATGCCTGTGTGACGTAGGACACGGCTACCTTTAGCCGGAGATCTGGTAACACTTATCTGGAATCTGGACACCGGTAAAGGTATTTTTGAAGTTGAACGGTGTATGCATATTTTTTATTATATTTTGTAATGTCATATGTTGCCATTCGATGAGAACTCTGGTTTAACAGTTAGTTAAATTGTTCTAATACTAGCTTAGGTGAATGACTCATATTTTTACTTTTCTGTTTTCCTATTATGTCTATCAAATGAAGTTGTTGCTTTGCAGATCATTTAATTCTAAATTGCAAAAAATCTTAGTATCGAAATTATCATAATAAATAATAAAACAATTTTGGATTTTTTTTTAATTGATAAAAAATGAAATATTATTTAAAACTTAATTATCTCCCCTTTCGATTCACTGAAAGCAACCCAGAATAATGATTCAAATTGAAGCCATATAAATATTTTGTCAGTTCACAATACATTAACCACCGTTTCCGAATTCATAATTTTCATATTCACTTACGACTTTCCTATATCATTTTTTTTCGTGACAACATTACTGATGTGTACAATCTCGAGGAGATATCATTGTGGAAATAGACTCTACTTGAGCGATGTTGTGTTTTTAAGAATTGCCCAATTTTAAAAAAAAAAAAATTACGTACTGCTTAGAGAAATTGTGTGAAAATATATCTATTTTGGCAAACCTTATCAAACCTCATTTTATTTAATGTTATCTCTAACTCGATTATATCGAAGTCTCTGTTAAGGAAATGTTTTAACCCTCACCTACTGTTAGCAGTAGAATCATAATTGGACCTTTGAATTACTTAAATATAAAATTTTGATTTATTGTCCTCAAGAAATTGCGCATGATTTAGCTACAAATGTGGCAATTGTAAACGACTTTGAAATAATGTTTTCTAAACTCCAACGAATATTTAGGATACACTTAGTAAACATAGTGTTATATACTATTGTAACGTCTGCAAAGCAAAAACTCCCAACTGAGAAAAGATGTAGTTAGAATGAAAAACTAAAATCACATAATGATTTGTTTATTTAAATGTAAGTATTTCAATGCAATACATCAGTCCCTCACAGTTATCAAAAATAATGGTTGGATTTTGTTTTTATATTTTATGTTATGTAAGTATTCAGACTTGCAACAGCCTTTCTCAGACAAACAAAAATTTAAATATAGTTGTTTCTATTTGTATTGCTTTAAAATACATACAATATTGTACAGGTTGAAGCTAGCAACTACAATCATTTCTTATAAACATTGAACTTAAGAATAGATTGGTTTAACTTTGTATACAATAGATCAAGCAGTGACTTCTGGCAGGTACACGACCCTACCTCGACGCTCGATTTAACAAGATTACAAAGAGAGTTTGTGTGATACACAAACTCAGAGGCGGCCCCCGTCGGAGTCGGATCCCTGTCAGATCCGCTTTGATCTCTCAACGGACGGACAGACAGACAGACAGACGGACAGACAGGCCACACAAAAGTAATATACATCTTCCGTGCTTTGATCTCTCAACGTTAGCCTTGTAAAGCCGATGTTCAAGGCAACTGCCACACTTGTTTTATGAGTTGATTACTTTACGAGTAAATACTGGTATGTTACTCGTATGTTGGAACAAAAAAAAATGTGAAATCATGTGCGGTATATTAGATTATTAATTGTCTTAAAGTAGGTTTCATTTATATTGCATACTAATTAGGTTTTTTCTCTTTAAATACTGTTTGCATAAAATATTTTTAAAAATTAGATTTTGAGCTTTTAGAAAAAAAAAAGTAGCCGTTGCATCAGAACTTTGAATGCTCTATATTATCGTGATGTCAGATTTTCATTTTCTCTTCTACTTTCTGAGCACTAAACGGGACGGACGGACAGACGGACAGACAGACAGACAGACAGACAGACAGACAGACAGACAGACAGACAGACGGACAGACAGGCCACACAAAACTAATAGCGTCTTTTCCCCTTTCGGGGGCCGCTAAAAAAAAGGAAAGTTTTAAGAGGTTTGAGGATGTTATAAGAGGTTTGATGAAGTTATAGGAGGTTTGAAGACGTTTTAAGAGGTTTGAGGAGGTGGAAGGAAGGAGAAATGCAACCTTCAATCTGATATGCTCCAGCTTATTAGATAGTTTTGGCTGCCGAGTCTGTTCTAGATATAACAATATTGTTAACAAGCTTGAATATAAATTCAAATATCATCATATTTTAGTTAAAACATCATTACCATGTAAGAATTTTAGAGACAAACCTTTTTTTTAAATTAAATATTTTAGTATTGAAAACGATTTAAATCTCGTGATTTTGTTTAAATTGCAAGTGCTAACAATGTGGTAGAAGTCTCTGACTTTCAGTATTAACCCACAAGAACTAACGTTTAGCCTCAAAATGTTTGCTTTTGATGATGGAATCTTGATCGGAAACACTTTCAGTAAAAGCAATCAACTTTGCATCTGCAGCGCTATAATAACCCTGGTTCTATCAAATATCTTTTGCTGGTCTTTTAAAATACATTTCAGTAAAATGAGGAGATATATTTTTCAGATCTAACTTCTTCATCTCGTTTGGCATTTTCGTCGAACGGACACGACAATTAAATTATGAAATTTTACCGATACACATTTGAACGTCATGGCTACAGTTTCTGACACATCGGACAGATTTTATTTTGATTCAAAACATGCCAACCTGGCTAGCTACAAGCATGTGTATCAATTTACAATCTTTATTAAATGATTAAGATCTAGCTGTCACTAAATCAACCCAACACTTGCAGTATCTGCCCACAGTCCAACTAGCAAGATCAGATTTTATCAATACTAGTTTTTTTTAAAGTGTATGAGCAAAATATACTGTAAGCTTGAGGTCTGTGGTTATAACATGTACAATCAATTTTTGTCAAATTTTCTATACTGCCCCAGTAAAAAAAAAAGAAACTAATGTTTTATATTTCTAGGATTTCCACACGTCCCTGAAAAGGAGGAAACAAACTTTTTTTAAGGTCTTTTCTTTATACAATATATAATACTATAGAATAGAACACACAACCTTAAATTATCACTATAACAGGATGAATTCCATACACCCACCCGTCTGTAGACACTGAGCCCACCCTTATAAAATTGTGAATCATATCCTCCTAGAATGCCCCACCTAATGCAGACCTTATTACCCCTAAATACCCTCCTAGAATGCCCCAATTTATTTCACCTAATGCAGACCTTATTACCCTAAATACCCTCCTTAAATGTCCCAATCTTTCACCCAAGGCAGACCTTATTTACCTCAAATACTCTCCTTGAATGCCCCAATTTATGTCACCTAATGCAGAACTTATTACCCTAAATATCCTCCTTAAAGCCCCAATCTTACCCCTAAAACCAAATTATAACCAACTTTAAACCAACACTCTTTCAAAAAAAAAGTACTCGACTTTTCCTTGGCACAGACTTCATAAAAGCCTATAGTTGAGTAGCAAAAAGCCGGCTAGAAGAAGAAGAGTTAGAGTGCCTATACTTTCTCAGGTAGGTACTGTTCTTAAGTGTACTGTGTACTATCGACTAAGAAAGTCATTTCAAGGATATGTTTGGCAAGTGCTTTTCGAGTGTTTTGCTAGTGCTTGGCGAGTGTTTGGCTAGTGTTGAAATATTTAAAAAAAAAAGTTTTGGCTGATACGTAACACTTTAACAAGCAAAATATTTTTTTAAAAATAAAAATGGGGGAAGAACTTCACATTTACAGCCACATGTTTCAATTTGTTTAGATTTATATCCCTTTTCCGATGTCAAACTAAATATTTTACAAATCTTTTGGAGATGCCAGCAGATGACAAGCTTACAAAATTTGAAAATTAGAAAGGGGAGTTTTTTTTTTAGTATGATTATATCCCTTTCTGTAACAAACGTGATTAAAATAACCAAACTTACAGCGTACAGCGTATAGAGTGAACAAATATGATTTTAGTATGATTATATCCCTTTCTTTAACAAACGTGATTGAAATATCCAAAATTACAGCGTACATCGTATAGAGTGAACAAATATGATGTACAGAAATCTTTTACATACACCAAAATAGTCCCTGACTATAATTACAGCTCTTAGATTTCAACATGTCTTTTTCTATTAGTCATTGACCCAAGTTGTAAAGTGGCTCATTTGGCCAAAAAAAAGAAAATACATTACTGAAACCTCAATAAAGCTCTTACAAGTTTTTTTTGTCATGAGTAATTACATTTTATAACAGAGTTACTGGCACAAATATTGACGTAAATAAACATGTTTTTACATGTCCTTCTTAACTTGCCGTCTGTAGCCTCAATATAAATCCGTCTTGTTTTAGTGTTGACTAAATCGTTCTATTTTTAGCGGCCCACGTAAGGGGAAAAGCGCTATTAGGTTTGTGCAAAATGTCCGTCTGTCCGTCTGTCCGTCTGTCACACTCAGGGCGCCAAAACTAGAAGAGATACGAAAAATATTTTTTCACCATTAAATGCGGCTTGAAAAGTTTAGGTGCAACGGCTACTTTTAGTTTTCTAAGAGCAAACCGTTTAATTTATAAAATTAATTATGCACGCGATTTTTTAATAAGAAAACACCAATTCTGAAACAATTACGTAAATGTAAGGGAGGAAATGTTACTAGAAAAAATGCTCTTGGCATGTAGATATCACGCACATTTTTTTAAATGAATTTCTGTCTGTCTGTCCGTCTGTCAGACTCAGAGCGCCAAAACTAGAAGAGATACGAAAAATATTATTTTACCATTAAATGCGGCTTGAAGAGTTTAGGTGCAGTGGCTACTTTTAGTTTTCCAAAAGCAAACCGTTTAATTTATAAAATTAATTATGCAAGCCATTTTTTAATAAAAAAACACCTATTCTAAAACAATTACGTAAATGTAAGGGAGGAAATGTTACTATAAGAAATGCACCTGGTATATAGATATCACACACATTTTTTAAAATGAACTTTTAGCAGCGGCTTTCGTGTACTAGCGTTAAGCCCGGAAATGACATGATTCTAAACTAATTTCTTAAATTTAAAAAAAAATCAGATTTTAAAAAAAATTGTTTAGTGCCCCCATTAGAATGAAAGAAGCATATTTTTGTGCGTTTTGTCTGTTTATTGGTCTGTCCGTCACGGTTAGAAAAAAACACACAAAGAATTTTGAAAATATGATTTAAGCTTTACTGTTCTTTCAGAAATATTGCGATAGTTTAAGGATGGGAGCATACAGGAATTGAGCCAGGGACCAACGATAAATCTGAACTAAAGTCTAGTGCGCAAACATCAAGATAAGGCAGGTTTATACCCTGCTCGCCATCCTCCGTCGTCCACCGAGAAGTTAATTATTTTTAACTTAGAAGGAACATCCGAAACATTTTGCGAATAGGCGGATCTAACATGGATCCGACTCCGACGGGGGCCGCCTCAGAGTTTATGTCTCACACAAACTCTGTTTGTAATCTTGTTTTATCTAACTTTTCGTCATGTCTGTAACTAAGTAAAACTTATCCCTTTATTATTCCCGAAATAAATCTACGTTCTACTGATGTCATAACATTCCATGACTTTTTCGTATATTTAGCAATATCAGGAGATTTCCAGGAACTTTTGTTAACTCCACAGGAGACCGCAGGAAATGTTATAAGTTATAAAATGGTTAATTTAATAATTTATACACTTAAAATTAGCGCGGGTCCAATAAAAGTGCGGGGCCTAATGCGGTCGCATAGGTTGCAGTGATCTAAGGTTGGCCCTGCAAAATAGCGGCGTATGCTACGCCACCGGTCGACTAGTGATACAAATATTTCTAATCACACAAATAAAAGAGGTAGACAAAGAAAGCAATTGGAAGAGAACATCAAAGTGGACAGGACAGTCACAAGAAGAGATATTAGTTCGGCTTAAGACAGAAAGGAATGGAGAAAGATGGTCAACAGATCATGTGTGGTGTCCCATCGGTTCAACAGACAAATGGATAGGTGAAGATGAAGAATGTTCTGACATGTTTCATTAGTCAAAGTATCACGATGTAGTTTGTTGTCTCCCTGTCTTTGTCCATTTGGTCCAAGTGTCCAGTAACCTTTTGTTAGATTTTCCCCAGTTAAACATCGTGACGCTATGATAGTACGATAAAAAGCTGTTTCAATAACAGACTCAGTGTTATCAGAGTCTGGCGTACAAATATCACATTTCCATTTCAATTTAGTGGCTTCACATTATTCAGATAATCAATCCTTATTGATAAAGCACCATAATTCCAGCGGACCCGTCAATTGTTTTTTTTTAATATTAGCGATACTGGTCACGTGGCTGTTTTAATGTCTTGATGAGCGACACATCATGGCAACGGATGTACAAACAACCCACGCTTAGGGCCAATATTTAATTATACTTTTTATTTACAGCATAAAAAAAGTAACTTTATTTCCATTTTTTTCGGGCGTTTTTTTTTTAGAGCATTTTACCAAATGCTGAAAGATAATGTTATAGATATTTTATCAGCTCACAGTCTTTTTTGAATAACTCTTGGAATGACAAGATGAATTCATCTTACGATAAAGACGTCTGCCGATTTCCAGGACACATCATAGACAACAAGCAAGTACTTGCTTTATTCTCAGTACTAATGACAATCGTGGCTGCATTGACATTTCTGTCCAACGGGACCGTCTTACTGGCCATGTTGCATACCTTAAGAAAGCAGAGCAATTTGCCCAGTATCAACAGCCACCATCACAACAGCCACATCACAAAGTTGTTGATAATGTCCATGACTTTCGCCGGAGTTTTTGTCGGCGCTTTCGTTATGCCATTAGTACTAGTGGAATTAATTCACAACGGAGCTTGGCCTTTGGGAATCTCTATGTACAAAATCCGTTTCCTGGTGGATTACCTCCTGTGTAACATCACATCACTACACATCACATTCATGGCTCTAGATACCTATCTAGTTGTGTGTAGGCCTTTAGTTTATCGTCTGTTAACTCCCAGAGTCGGATACGTCATGATCGCAGTAGGTTGGATTCTACCCACTCTCATCATTTTACTGTGGTGGCTCCTACACCCAAACAGCCTGAATCCTTGCATCCATTTTTCAGACTTTTGCAGCAATTCAGACAACTTAAAATTACTAAACATTATTTGTGGATCATTGTTTTTCTTTCTATTTATAACTGTGTGGATATTGTACTTGTTCGTTTTAAGGCAAGTCTGGATGTTTAAAAAACGAGCAGCTGGTGTTAGCAAATGGAAAGTTAAACGTCCTGCAATGGAAGGCATATTTTCTATTGATACACAAGAAAATAATTGTGGAGAGTTGGTCACATTAGACAAAGACACAAATGTTAAGAAACAAACTTTCGCTGCACTGAAGAGTTTTCGTTTTATTGGGACTGTCCTTCTTTTCTTTACCATATTCTGGTTGCCAGATTTTATTAAAATTTGGGCTTCATTTAATTGTGCAAATAATTTGCCATTGTGGCTTTCAAATATAATTGACTATGCCACATACTTTAGCAGTACTGTTAACCCGATGATCTACTGCTTTAATAAATCAATCAAACTTGCTGTCAAGAATGTAATTTGCACCACTCGTTTCAAAAGAAGGTAAATAAATTGTAATGTGACATTTTATATCTTGAAAAGTGACATTTCACCTTTGCGTTTCATATGACTAAAGAGACTAATCATCGTTACTTCCATATGTCATAGGTTAGACATTTGTGATCAACGGATGCTGCATCGTTGTTAGCATTTTTCTTGCTTGTCAAGCTTTCATCATCTAAGATACAGAACCCCTCCTTAATGATAGCCTCCAGTGCGGACCTATTTCACAACCGTTTTTTTTTAGTAATCGTGTGTAGCCATCTCTCAAATGTTAAACATGAGAGATAAATCTTTATACTCCATACTGAAAATGTCACGTTAACTGCAACGTTAACAAGTCTTTTGTTATTTATTGTTGTTTTTTTTTCAGTATGTTAAAAATACAAAGATACATTTAAGTAAAGTGCAAGAATACCCTCTTAAAGAGTTAAAGCTGCTAAATTTAATTTTAAGATGATTATTTTTGAAAATCTATAATGGGGGTCAATGGAGAGTATTTTCTGTGTAGTCAATAAGCTAGACATTTTACATCCAAATACTACATAAAATTTTAAATTGTAATGGAAATGTTTGTAGTGATTGAAGTATATAATAATACATTTAATTTGTGAATATTATTTTCGCTCTATTTCAAATATTGAAATTGATAAAATTGTTGAGTAAAACATATGTCATGTCTGGATAAAATGGAATTTATTTTGTTCAACAGTTTTATGGTAACATTGGATTTATTCGGTAAAAATCTAAACGATAATAATTTAGTCATTTAGTCACAATACCACATAGCCTTTTTATAGAGAATAATGAAGAATTCATCCAAGTTTTGTAGGTATAAGACGTACAACTCTAAAAGGAATTGATTTTGAATTTCATTTGTTGCTGTTGTTGTTATTTAAATCTTGTTTTCGACCATTAAGAGAATGAATGCAGTAATTTGCATGTCCACACAGACACAGGAAGCGCGGTCGCTGAGCGGTAGCAGTGGCTATGAATTTTTCATCGTTTAGGGGCCCTGGGATTGATCTCTTTGGGGTGGTGGGGGCCTGCATTTTGCGTAATATTTAATTTTTAATTTAAAAAAAAAACCTCAGAAATTTCTAATTCTCCCCCTCCTTCCCCCACCCTAGCCACGCCACTGTTAACAAGGTAGAAAAGTAAAGTTCCCCTTTCAGACCTTGTGGTCTATAGGGCAGATGATGTAAAGGTCATCTGATTCTGTGGCCCGAAATAAAAATCCCAATCTTCAGCAGGATTCGAACCCGGGACCTCCAGTACGGAAGCCAAGCGCTTTACCGCTCAGCCACCGCGCCCTCTTGTTCACGGGGAGTTGGTGACTAAATCGACAGAGACTTTGAATACTGCAGACGTATAGAGATGAAAAACTTTCCTTATATTGGCATTCCATTTCAAAGGTAAAAAAACAACAACAAATAAACATTAAATACTTTAAAAGAAAACAAAGCATATATAAAGTGTAATTGTATCAATTAGTTTGGATCAGTCATGTGATTGGATTTTTAATACATCTAGTTTCTAGAGTTTAGACTAACAATAATCACTTGTGCGATTACAAATATTTTTACCAATAGTTTTTGTTTAGCGCAATTCCTTGCTTTCAGCCCTGACGATGCTCTATGATCCTATCACTTGTCTGGACCAGTTGGGAAATGGGGTGGTGGGAGACAATGGGTTATCTGACTAAATGTTACAGTGATCCTTTTTTTAATTATACGACTTGACTCAAGGGGACTTACTCAGCTTATGCCATCAATCTGTTAATTAATATTTTCCCCTTGTTCAATATTTGCTTAAATAATTTATTACCAATAGTTAATTAATACTTGGTTACTTTTTTGTTATTGATTCATAGTTTCTCAGGTAAAAAAACAAAGTGTGCAAATTTCAGCTTCATCCGAGATTGGGTGTGGGAGAAATAACTTGTACAAATTTATTATAACTCTATTTGCTGTAGTTTGACTGGATTCAGTTAATTCATCATAAACAGTTTCATATAAATCGGTTGGTTTATGTTTGACAGGTATTTACCGAGCCTTTACTAATTTTTTTATTGTTTTGTTGTTTGTGAAAAATTTATTTTTACTATTATCAGTGCATATTATAAACAATTTTAATTATTGTTAAAAAAAACAACAACAGTTCAATTATTTAATTTTTAAAATAAAATTAAAAAGTAAGTAGCTGTCCAACTTATTTTTAGCATGCTACAATTTGAAATCGAATTTTCAATAGCACTTTTAGCTTCTTCCAATATAAATGTGACAGACGGACATATGGACAGACAGATCACACACAAAATGTGGTTCATCCCGCTCAAGATCTAACGTTTTGAAATGATACAGATAAATATGGTAGTGATTTAACCGACACTGAGTCGGTGCTTCGACTTATTTCTATATAGATTTATGTGTATATCGAAGCATGTGTATATACCTAATTTAAAGAGAATAATGGATTTTAGTTCATAACATTCAACTTTTTTTTAATGAACGGAAAGCCAGCAAAGCCTGAATAAGCTCTGACGTCAACATTGGAGTCTCTGTTTCTGTTTATTTAGCTCTGTGTCAATAGCTAGAGAAAAAAAGTAATGGGCCCACATTAGACTGGTTTATGTTGACTTACATTGGATTGAAGCAATTGTCTTTCACACAAAGTATTGGGACGAATTTCACATTATATTTGGATACGTTGCAATAGAAATGTGTGCTACAGTTCCATATTTGAGTGAGAATTTTTTTTTCTTGGCTGTTATGTTTGTTATGGAAGTACCAAGCAAATAATATTTCAACCACAGTGTCGTGTTTCTATAGATGCTCGTTCTGCTTGGCCATTAGTGTGCTCATGAGACTATCATTACGTGGTTATCCCGCTTTCATGTATTTATTTTGATGATAAGCAGGTTGACCCTGGCCTGGAATACCGGCAGAGTTTAGAGCAGAAATCTGTTCAGCTCTTCATTGACTTAGTCTCTGACGTATAGAACAACGATATCATATGTTACGAATCGAGTAACACGTGGAAAAAAAGACTAGGTATAAAGGTATAATTTGGGGGGAAACCGAGTCTATGTCCTTGAACTTCGCAGGTCCTAGAGTTGTAACGGGTCCTTGAGCTGCTGAAGGTTATAGATGTAACGAGTTTAGTTTGACCTTTTCGATAGTTCTAGACGCCAGGTCAAGTCAGTGCGCTGTCCAGCGTAAACAAGCTAATTTTAAATAGCCAATCAGGGAAAGAGGTTAAGGGAAAAAATTATACACGTCATCTTCCAGAAGGTCAAAGTTACTAAAATAGTTATCAGAGAATGTTCCATGCTTCTGGAAGATACGATTTGAAAAAGTATAAATTAAGGGAAAAGGAGTTAGTCGGGGTCCTCGCATAGTAACGGTACTTGTAAAGCGATGGTCCTCGCATAGCAGTAGTTTTATGTAGCGATGGTCGGTAGTTCAATTTTCTCTTTATAAAGAAATAATACTAGAAGTCTGTTATTAAGAAATTGTTTATATAAGTGAAGTTTTATTTTATATTGAAGTAAACATTGAGGAATTGTTTGTTCAAGAAAGTAGAAGCTGTATTAAAGTTTGTTGGAAAAACGCTGAAATAGTTTTGTCTTCATTCTTATGAAGTATCAGTTTCAAGCTTGATACTTGAATTATGCTTCAACCTTTTTTTTTCAAACTACAGTTTCACTCTGTATCAGTTACTTAAAAAGCAACTAGTGTCGGATTTACGTGAGTGGAAGCCCTGGGCAGGTTGAAGCTTCAAGTTATCAAATAAATTGACAACATAGTTTTATTATTATAAAAGCATGTCATATTCATGTTAGAAAGAAAGAGAATACATGGAAATGTAATTTAAATTCCTTAAATTTGTTAAAAATCTTATAATTTTGAAATGTGGAAGCCTTATTTAGGTTTGAGGACTGGTTTATAGTCCTGCACTGTCGAGAATCCAGCCGAAGGCGGCCTTCGGGGATGGTGAGTTTGGCTACATCTTCCAAATATAACAATCGCCCAGGGCTCCGCGCAAAAGCCGCCTCTGATCCAGCCCTGAAAATAGCTAAAATCATTGGCCTCCTTCAGTCGTAGAACGACTATGGTTCATCTCGCACACTTCCTCGTGTGGCTGTGGAGCCCTATTTTGGAGAGACACTCCCGTCCACAAGTATTGCAGGTAAAGGTGGTCTTCGCTACAGTGGTAGAGGAGCTGGCCAGTTTCCGCGTTGTCCGCTTTTCTTCCAGAGCTGAGGCCCATGCTCTTTCGCTGTCCATAGCTTTCTTGGTCACTGTCTCTCTCCATCTGATGCGGTCTAGAGCTTTGTCTTCCCACTGGTCAGTATTGATGTTCACTGAATTGAGGTCGCGTTTTATTACATCTATGTAACGGAGGTGGAGGCGACCAGTTTTTCTTGAGCCAGTCGCAAGTTGTCCGTAGAGGATGACTTTCGGTATGCGATGTCCTCCATCCGGCGAAAATGTCCAAGCCAGAGCAGGCGGCGTTGTATTGTACACTTTTTCTTTCCATGTGATTTTAAAGATTCTACGAAGACATCGCAAATGGAATCTGAACTGAACTCATAGTTAAAATAACTGATTGATAATGTGATCACTATCGTGAACAATATCTTAAGAATTCTTAAAGTAATATCCAAATTAGGCTACTATTTTATTAACCACATCTATTGATTAAAACTATTTTTATAAGGTCACTATCCTCCTTTATTGAAACATCATGGACATGAAATTGTTTATTCCGAAAAAAAAAACAAGATACAAAATCCATGATTGTTTCAGTGTAGATGGCCACACAATAAAGACAAGACCTTAACCCTCACAGACTTGATTCTGCAGTACAGGAAAGGATTTATAATGGCTGGCAGAAGTGAAAACATGTAGCTGCCAGATACAAGCCAACCATCGTTGTAGACAACAGGTTTAGACGGAATGACAAAGCTGGTAGAGTTTATGTACAGCTCTTTGAAGGTTAAACTTTGAGACGCTACGGTAAAGTACAAAGATGGCGGCATCCAAAAGATCGTAAAGACTGCCACAATACTTCCGATTGTGACGACAGCCTTCGTCTGTTTCCGTAAAGGTTTCGGTATACGAGAGATTATTCGCGGGCTACTGTTTTGTGAGTTGGTCTCCAGAGTATCCAAAGAGAAATGCGACATTCTCCGAACTGTGGAAGGTGTACTCAAATTCGTCTCGAATTCAGAACAACCTTTACTTTCCCATTTGTTGGACGCGTTATATCGAGTAGCGAATTCAGACATCCGCTTTATATAACTTCTTATTTCTAAATAAATAAGAACATAAAATATATACGTTATTGTTAGAGGCAGTAAGAAAGTCAAAGTAATATAACTTGTAAAGAATTGTGGACTATAATTAGCCAAGCAAAACTGGGACATTTTCAGAATGCTGTGTTCCTGATTCGGATATGTTCTAGCATCATTTATTTTCGATAAAAACAATGCACTAGCCGGAATGAACCACGAGAGTAAGATCATGACAACTCCTGATTTGTTAGAAAGTAATCTGTACAGTAAAGGTTTGCAGACAGCTAAATATTTGTCTACAGCCATCGCCAGTACGTTCCAGGCTCCGATCGTGCTTACTACCAAACTGACATCCAGCCAGGCGCTACAGAACAAATCTCCCATTGTCCAGTGGCCGTTGTTCATGACCACAATGGCCAGTGTTGGCGCCACGAGCAAGGTGAGTAGAAGATCTGATGTGGACATTGAGGCAATGAGGAGCTTGGTGATGTTGTTATGTAGGCCTTTCTTTCTAGACTGGACTATAGCCACTAACACAGTTACGTTGGCTCCAGTAGAGAATGTTATTGCTAGAAAGATGATAACAGATAACGAGACAAGAAGATTGCGATCGTTCGTCAGAATGTAATTTACCTCCATGGCATTCACTTTGTCTCACTTTGCAATTCTGTAAGCTCTAGATAAATGCGATTCACCACAGAAATAAAAATCACTGGAATATGTATATTTAAAAAATAGCACGACATATTTGTGTATTTGAGAAATTATTTGTAAATCCTAATCTAAACGCACTTCTAAATGTGTCAATCTAATAACGTAAATGTCGCTGATATCAAGAACAAACCAATCGTCGGTCTGTAATGGTTTTGTTTGTAAATCACTCGCTGTTCACCATTCTATCCCCTCTCTCGATTCGGCCTCGAGCACTATGTCAGTCATTGCATACGTTATCGAATCAATAAACTGAGTTTTAAACGCTTGATAAATGGTATTGTAAATAGTTGTCGTCATTATTATTTTTATTATTATTATTATGATAAGTACACCGGTTTCTATTGCTGTGCAGATTAGCTTTAAATAAAGAATTCTATTTGATTTTATTTCGTTTGAATGAAGATCTACTAACTGTCATGGACATAAAGATTATTTATCCTGACAAATCTTTAAATCGAGCTTGATCTTTAGATTCTGTTAGATCTTTAAATCCTCTTATATATTTTTCATCCTTTTGGATCCTTAGATCTTGTTCAATCTTTCAACCCTGTTAGATTTTTAGATCCTGTTATATTCTGAAATAATGTTACATTTTTATATCCAGATAGATCTTAAGATTCTTTTAGCTAATTTGATCCTAAAGCTACTTAGATCCTATTAGCTACTTAAATTCTGTAGTTATTAGATTCTTTTAGCTTCTTAGATCCTGTAGCTATTAGATTTTGTTAGCTACTTAGATCCTGTTAGCTGCTGAAGCCCAATTAGCTATCTAGATTTTGTTAGATGCCTGACTAGATTAAGTTGTTTCGGTTTTACAGGACACTAGTTTTGTCCTGACACTTGCTAACAGTCTTGTTGTTCTCTTCGACCTCTAGTTCCCTCTTTTTCTTTCTTTTCTGCAAAGTGCGGGAGTGTAGCCGTTAAATGTATCTTGTAATGATCACATTATAAAACCACAAATTAACTTACACAAGGTTGAAACGTTTATGTATATTACCATTATCAGTTCATGTTATTTGGTTAAAGGCTAATGACACGATGTGTTTGAATACTGCGACAGTTATCCCTATTATGGCTAAATAACGTACGGTACTACAACATTATCATTTTTAAATATCTGAATCTAGAAACCTGTTCATTCATTTTGTTTACTCTTACAAGCAAAGTGAATACAGTTTTGAAATTGTGCTCTGGCAGAACCGAGTGTACAGAGAAAGTGTATGGGTTAAAAAACAAAACACACACAGAAAAGAAAAAAGTTTAATGTCAAGTTTCCATGTTATAGTTATTAAAAAATCCATTTCTCTCTTTATAACAAAATATACATTTGGAAAACACTAGTTATATTTAACATGTGAATTTGATAACATTTACAGTTCATTCCTAAAATTGATACAAAGGGGAACTTATTGGTAATATTTAATAAATAAATTAAAGCAATTGATTAAAAAAAATTACAAAGAGAGTCAGAGTCGGCCCTCATCTAATTCACCAATGGACCAGGAATATTCAAGACAAAGTCTTTTTTTTGATTGTTTGATGTAATAAAATTGTATACATCATCAGACGTTAATTTTCCCATAAAAGCAAACAGGACAACACCTAGTCTTTGTTAAGACTCTTCTGGAATAAGTACAGTAGTGTTAAATGATCACCTACAAGTACATTCAAGCCTCGAAGACAATGTCGATTACACTTGGTGCGGTATCTCAACTTTCTTCAAATGTTTTTTTTTAAAATCTGCTTGCATAGATAATTTTTAAAATTAAATGGTTCACTTTCGGAAAAGATAAAACGTAGCCGAAGCATCAGAACTTTGTATGATCTAGAATATCCTGAAGTCCGATTTTCATTTTCTCTTCTTCGTTTCTGAGAGGTAAACGGAACGGACGGACGGACAGACAGACCACACAAAACTAATATTGTTTATTCCCCTTTCGATGGCCGCTAAAAACGATAATGCTGTTTGACATTGATGTTTTATTAGAGTACATTGCAGCTAATATTTAACGTATATACTGTAGTCAGACCATATTTAATGAACAAGTAAAGAGAGTTTATGCTACACACAGACTCCTATGCAGACCTTGTGTTTACTTTGTACCCGCACAGTATGCTACGAACATATGACAACATAAAGTTGTCAATCAAAATGATCTGGTTTATTTAATGTCGGGATGTATATCCAAGTGATAAAGAAATTTAATATTTATATCCAAAAGTGCAACATCTCTAAGCTGCTGAACCTGAAAACGCATATTTAGCTTTTTTTTTGTCAAGTCCCGAAGTGTGGCTAGTTTGCTACTACGAAATTGTCAAGGCGAAAGGAGAATACCTGAAGTGAAAATTGTGCTTTCTACTTCATGTAATGCCGGAAAATCCCTGGCCAGTGCCCGATGTGCTGATACAATACTGTTCTGTAAGAGGTTTAGCTGTAGGTTCTTGCCAGTTGCATTTGGTATAATGATAATTTTCCGTTTGCTGACGCTTTGGCGAAGTTGTTGTTTTGGCATGTTCTTTTATTGTGTCTTTAAAAATACACAATTTCCGCATATTTACATATTTTTATGTCTTCTTATTCTCTCAAGTATCGTTTTCTTTTTCTTTTGTCTGCCATAAGAGTTGATTCTGCCACACGACTCTTAGAATTATAAACATTTGGAAGTTTGCCTTCATGTGACTGTCTGAACAAATTCTATCTGGGAAAGACCCAGTGTCGGATTTAAGTGAGTTGAGGCCCTGGGGCAGCTTGAATTTACAATATATAAACTGAATGATCAAAATATTATTAATAAATCTAAAACCATGTCATATGTGGTGTTCAAAAAATAGAATATACATGAAATATAAATTCCTTGATTTTGTTAAATTTAATATACATATTTTGTTAAATCTAATATACATATTTTGTTAATTTTAATATACATATTTTGTTAAGAATCTTATAATTTATAAATGTGAAGGCCTCTAGGACCTGGACATGAGCAGCTTTAAAGTCCAATATTGTCGTAAATCCAGCCACAGGCGGTCTTTGGGGAGGGCAACATATTTATGGACTTCGTATAACACTCGCCCAGATCTCCGCGCAAATGTCGCCTCTGATCCAGCCCTGACTATACCTAAAATAATAATCGTTTATGTGGCCACTGTTCTGTATACTGGAGCAATATCTTAAGTATACTAAAGTAATATTAACAGTACCCTTCCTATGTTGTAAACTACAGCATTTATTGATTAAAAAATCGTTTTGATTTATAGGATCACAATTCTTCCTTATTGAAACATCATAGATATGAGATTGTTTATTTCAAAAACAGAATCCTTGCTTATTTCAGTACTGACGCCCGCACAATAAAGACAAGACCTTAACCCTCACAGACTTGATTCTGCAGTACAGGAAAGGATTTATAATGGCTGGCAGAAGAGACAACATGTAGCAGCCAGAGACTAGCAAACGATCGTTGTAGACAACAGGTTTAGACGGAATGACAAGGCTGGTAGAGTTTTTGTACAACTCCGATTCTTTGAAAGATAAACTTTGAGACGCTACAGTAAAGTACAAAGATGTCGGCATCCAAAAGATCGTAAAGACTGCCACAACACTTCCGATTGTGACGACAGCTTTCGTCTGTTTCCGTAAAGGTTTTGGCAAACGAGAGTCTTTTCTTGGGCTACTCTTTTGTGAATTGGTCTCCAGAGTATCCAAAGAGAAATGCGACATTCTCCGAACTGTGGAAGGTGTACTCAAATTCGTCTCGAATTCAGAACAACCTTTACTTTCCAATTTGTTGGACGCGTTATATCGAGTAGCGAATTCAGACATCCGCTTTATATAACTTCTTATTTCTAAATAAATTAGAAGATATAATATATACGTTAGGGTTAGAGGCAATAAGAAAATCAAAGTCATATAACTTATATAAAATTGCGGATTATAATTAACAGAGCAAAACTGAGACATATTCAGAGTACTGTGTTTATCATTCGGATATGTTCTAGCATCATTTATTTTCGATAAAAACATTGTACTAGCCGGAATGAACCACGATAGTAACATCATGACAACTCCTGATTTGTTAGAAAGTAATCTGTACAGTAAAGGTTTGCAGACGGCTAAGTATTTGTCAACAGCCATCGCCAGTACGTTCCAGGCTCCGATCGTGCTTACTATCAAACCGACATCCAGCCAGGTGGTACAGAACAAATCTCCCAGTGTCCAGTGGCCGTTGTTCATGACCACAATGGCCAGTGGTGGCGCCACGAACAAGGAGAGCAGAAGATCTGATGAAGACATTGAGGCAATGAGGAGCTTGGTGATGATGTTATGTAGGCCTTTCTTTCTAGACTGGACTATTGCCACTAACACAGTAATGTTGGCTCCAGTAGAGAATGTTATTGCTAGAAAGATGATTACAGATAACGAAACAAGAAGATTGCGGTCGTTCGTCAGAATGTAATTTACCTCCATGGCATTCACTTTGTCTCACTTTGCAATTATGTAAGCTCTATATATAGACCTATGCGATTCACCACTGGAATATATATATTTAAAAAATAAGACATACTTGTGTATTTGAGAAATTATTTTGAATTCCAAATATATACACACTTCTAAATGTTTAAATCCAATCACGTAAATGCTGCTGATATCAAGAACAAATCAATCATCGGTCTGAAATGGTTTGCTTTGTTTG
>JADKLZ010074237.1:0-19558 GCA_021533235.1 Biomphalaria straminea | reverse complement strand
GACTGGTTGACCTACTTTAGCTCAACAGTTAATCCAATAATCTACTGTAACAATACCTCCATCAGGCTAGCCGTGAAAAATCTCATAGGCCTAGTTTTGTTTAAAAGAAAATAAAAAATCTGTTTGCCTTGATATATTATTTTAAATTATGTCTTTGATTCTTTAACATTAATCACATCTAATTACTGTGGAATGAGGTGACCGTTGTTAATAGCGAGCAGATTGAAAAGCAGATTTTTTTTACATCCAATTATTTATTTTTCAAAAAAGTAAATCGAACAAAAACTACTAGTCAATCTTTAAGTATGTTCATATTATTTAAATTCCTCTTATTAGCTAGCAAGTCTTTATTAATTTTAAAAGTACAATTGGTGGAACCCGGACTCTATAAGGTTACTAGACACAAGTCCACCCAGAGGAGGACAAAAAAGTGAACAAAGCCTTACGAAGGAGGACACGTACAAAAAAACAAGACGAGTAAACTTTAAAAGCTAGATCTGCATCCACTGAAACATTTCATCCAATAAAGACTGTAAATCTTCACCATATCTAGTAGTGTATTTCTCAGACACAACCTTTGCCAGCAGTACGTGACTAGTTCAGATGTACCTGTGGAACTCTATGTTAGTAAATTTATTGTCAGTTTGTACATTGTCAGAAAAGTGCCTCTAACTGGAGGATGAATTTCTCTCTTTTGCCCACTACAAGCTGATGAGCTTTAAGTTTGCCGTTTCCATAGCAATTGTGGTTTTACAGGGCGGGGTCGCTAGCCCCCATGCCAAACCTTCCTCCTTTTTCACCCGGGGTGGGACCGTCAGATGGGGATTTCAAGTTGGAGAAGGCTTCAGACATTACCAGTGACAAATATTTGTGGAGACAGCTTGGCGCTCAATGCGCCGAATGGCGCGCGGAGACTTAAGTAGGTAAGTAAAGCTGATTTCCAAAAGGTCCTTTTGAACTTTTATTATGTCTCGGAATGCAAATTAAACACAAGCAGATATCAATGTACTTTAAGTAGCCGGTTTTTTAACATTCTTGAACAAAATAACAACTGATCAAGAAGGAGGTTGACAGAAAGATTGTCATTTTACTTGATGTGACAGTGCTGTCTATTGATGAGTTTGTGCAATTTAATCCATAAGATAGGAAGGAATAAACCCAGTTGATTTATATATCCAATTGCGAAAAGGCCGGACATTTTTACACTTTAAGCCAATGCCTGTGTGACGTAGGACACGGCTACCTTTAGCCGGAGATCTGGTAACACTTATCTGGAATCTGGACACCGGTAAAGGTATTTTTGAAGTTGAACGGTGTATGCATATTTTTTATTATATTTTGTAATGTCATATGTTGCCATTCGATGAGAACTCTGGTTTAACAGTTAGTTAAATTGTTCTAATACTAGCTTAGGTGAATGACTCATATTTTTACTTTTCTGTTTTCCTATTATGTCTATCAAATGAAGTTGTTGCTTTGCAGATCATTTAATTCTAAATTGCAAAAAATCTTAGTATCGAAATTATCATAATAAATAATAAAACAATTTTGGATTTTTTTTTAATTGATAAAAAATGAAATATTATTTAAAACTTAATTATCTCCCCTTTCGATTCACTGAAAGCAACCCAGAATAATGATTCAAATTGAAGCCATATAAATATTTTGTCAGTTCACAATACATTAACCACCGTTTCCGAATTCATAATTTTCATATTCACTTACGACTTTCCTATATCATTTTTTTTCGTGACAACATTACTGATGTGTACAATCTCGAGGAGATATCATTGTGGAAATAGACTCTACTTGAGCGATGTTGTGTTTTTAAGAATTGCCCAATTTTAAAAAAAAAAAAATTACGTACTGCTTAGAGAAATTGTGTGAAAATATATCTATTTTGGCAAACCTTATCAAACCTCATTTTATTTAATGTTATCTCTAACTCGATTATATCGAAGTCTCTGTTAAGGAAATGTTTTAACCCTCACCTACTGTTAGCAGTAGAATCATAATTGGACCTTTGAATTACTTAAATATAAAATTTTGATTTATTGTCCTCAAGAAATTGCGCATGATTTAGCTACAAATGTGGCAATTGTAAACGACTTTGAAATAATGTTTTCTAAACTCCAACGAATATTTAGGATACACTTAGTAAACATAGTGTTATATACTATTGTAACGTCTGCAAAGCAAAAACTCCCAACTGAGAAAAGATGTAGTTAGAATGAAAAACTAAAATCACATAATGATTTGTTTATTTAAATGTAAGTATTTCAATGCAATACATCAGTCCCTCACAGTTATCAAAAATAATGGTTGGATTTTGTTTTTATATTTTATGTTATGTAAGTATTCAGACTTGCAACAGCCTTTCTCAGACAAACAAAAATTTAAATATAGTTGTTTCTATTTGTATTGCTTTAAAATACATACAATATTGTACAGGTTGAAGCTAGCAACTACAATCATTTCTTATAAACATTGAACTTAAGAATAGATTGGTTTAACTTTGTATACAATAGATCAAGCAGTGACTTCTGGCAGGTACACGACCCTACCTCGACGCTCGATTTAACAAGATTACAAAGAGAGTTTGTGTGATACACAAACTCAGAGGCGGCCCCCGTCGGAGTCGGATCCCTGTCAGATCCGCTTTGATCTCTCAACGGACGGACAGACAGACAGACAGACGGACAGACAGGCCACACAAAAGTAATATACATCTTCCGTGCTTTGATCTCTCAACGTTAGCCTTGTAAAGCCGATGTTCAAGGCAACTGCCACACTTGTTTTATGAGTTGATTACTTTACGAGTAAATACTGGTATGTTACTCGTATGTTGGAACAAAAAAAAATGTGAAATCATGTGCGGTATATTAGATTATTAATTGTCTTAAAGTAGGTTTCATTTATATTGCATACTAATTAGGTTTTTTCTCTTTAAATACTGTTTGCATAAAATATTTTTAAAAATTAGATTTTGAGCTTTTAGAAAAAAAAAAGTAGCCGTTGCATCAGAACTTTGAATGCTCTATATTATCGTGATGTCAGATTTTCATTTTCTCTTCTACTTTCTGAGCACTAAACGGGACGGACGGACAGACGGACAGACAGACAGACAGACAGACAGACAGACAGACAGACAGACAGACAGACGGACAGACAGGCCACACAAAACTAATAGCGTCTTTTCCCCTTTCGGGGGCCGCTAAAAAAAAGGAAAGTTTTAAGAGGTTTGAGGATGTTATAAGAGGTTTGATGAAGTTATAGGAGGTTTGAAGACGTTTTAAGAGGTTTGAGGAGGTGGAAGGAAGGAGAAATGCAACCTTCAATCTGATATGCTCCAGCTTATTAGATAGTTTTGGCTGCCGAGTCTGTTCTAGATATAACAATATTGTTAACAAGCTTGAATATAAATTCAAATATCATCATATTTTAGTTAAAACATCATTACCATGTAAGAATTTTAGAGACAAACCTTTTTTTTAAATTAAATATTTTAGTATTGAAAACGATTTAAATCTCGTGATTTTGTTTAAATTGCAAGTGCTAACAATGTGGTAGAAGTCTCTGACTTTCAGTATTAACCCACAAGAACTAACGTTTAGCCTCAAAATGTTTGCTTTTGATGATGGAATCTTGATCGGAAACACTTTCAGTAAAAGCAATCAACTTTGCATCTGCAGCGCTATAATAACCCTGGTTCTATCAAATATCTTTTGCTGGTCTTTTAAAATACATTTCAGTAAAATGAGGAGATATATTTTTCAGATCTAACTTCTTCATCTCGTTTGGCATTTTCGTCGAACGGACACGACAATTAAATTATGAAATTTTACCGATACACATTTGAACGTCATGGCTACAGTTTCTGACACATCGGACAGATTTTATTTTGATTCAAAACATGCCAACCTGGCTAGCTACAAGCATGTGTATCAATTTACAATCTTTATTAAATGATTAAGATCTAGCTGTCACTAAATCAACCCAACACTTGCAGTATCTGCCCACAGTCCAACTAGCAAGATCAGATTTTATCAATACTAGTTTTTTTTAAAGTGTATGAGCAAAATATACTGTAAGCTTGAGGTCTGTGGTTATAACATGTACAATCAATGTTTGTCTAATCTTCTATACTGCGCCAGTGAAAAAAAAAAGAAACTAATGTTTTATATTTCTAGGATTTCCACACGTCCCTGAAAAGGAGGAAACAAACTTTTTTTAAGGTCTTTTCTTTATACAATATATAATACTATAGAATAGAACACACAACCTTAAATTATCACTATAACAGGATGAATTCCATACACCCACCCGTCTGTAGACACTGAGCCCACCCTTATAAAATTGTGAATCATATCCTCCTAGAATGCCCCACCTAATGCAGACCTTATTACCCCTAAATACCCTCCTAGAATGCCCCAATTTATTTCACCTAATGCAGACCTTATTACCCTAAATACCCTCCTTAAATGTCCCAATCTTTCACCCAAGGCAGACCTTATTTACCTCAAATACTCTCCTTGAATGCCCCAATTTATGTCACCTAATGCAGAACTTATTACCCTAAATATCCTCCTTAAAGCCCCAATCTTACCCCTAAAACCAAATTATAACCAACTTTAAACCAACACTCTTTCAAAAAAAAAGTACTCGACTTTTCCTTGGCACAGACTTCATAAAAGCCTATAGTTGAGTAGCAAAAAGCCGGCTAGAAGAAGAAGAGTTAGAGTGCCTATACTTTCTCAGGTAGGTACTGTTCTTAAGTGTACTGTGTACTATCGACTAAGAAAGTCATTTCAAGGATATGTTTGGCAAGTGCTTTTCGAGTGTTTTGCTAGTGCTTGGCGAGTGTTTGGCTAGTGTTGAAATATTTAAAAAAAAAAGTTTTGGCTGATACGTAACACTTTAACAAGCAAAATATTTTTTTAAAAATAAAAATGGGGGAAGAACTTCACATTTACAGCCACATGTTTCAATTTGTTTAGATTTATATCCCTTTTCCGATGTCAAACTAAATATTTTACAAATCTTTTGGAGATGCCAGCAGATGACAAGCTTACAAAATTTGAAAATTAGAAAGGGGAGTTTTTTTTTTAGTATGATTATATCCCTTTCTGTAACAAACGTGATTAAAATAACCAAACTTACAGCGTACAGCGTATAGAGTGAACAAATATGATTTTAGTATGATTATATCCCTTTCTTTAACAAACGTGATTGAAATATCCAAAATTACAGCGTACATCGTATAGAGTGAACAAATATGATGTACAGAAATCTTTTACATACACCAAAATAGTCCCTGACTATAATTACAGCTCTTAGATTTCAACATGTCTTTTTCTATTAGTCATTGACCCAAGTTGTAAAGTGGCTCATTTGGCCAAAAAAAAAAAATACATTACTGAAACCTCAATAAAGCTCTTACAAGTTTTTTTTGTCATGAGTAATTACATTTTATAACAGAGTTACTGGCACAAATATTGACGTAAATAAACATGTTTTTACATGTCTTTCTTTACTTGCCGTCTGTAGCCTCAATATAAATCCGTCTTGTTTTAGTGTCGACTAAATCGTTCTATTTTTAGCGGCCCACGTAAGGGGAAAAGCGCTATTAGGTTTGTGCAAAATGTCCGTCTGTCCGTCTGTCCGTCTGTCACACTCAGGGCGCCAAAACTAGAAGAGATACGAAAAATATTTTTTCACCATTAAATGCGGCTTGAAAAGTTTAGGTGCAACGGCTACTTTTAGTTTTCTAAAAGCAAACCGTTTAATTTATAAAATTAATTATGCACGCGATTTTTTAATAAGAAAACACCAATTCTGAAACAATTACGTAAATGTAAGGGAGGAAATGTTACTAGAAAAAATGCTCTTGGCATGTAGATATCACGCACATTTTTTTAAATGAATTTCTGTCTGTCTGTCCGTCTGTCAGACTCAGAGCGCCAAAACTAGAAGAGATACGAAAAATATTATTTTACCATTAAATGCGGCTTGAAGAGTTTAGGTGCAGTGGCTACTTTTAGTTTTCTAAAAGCAAACCGTTTAATTTATAAAATTAATTATGCAAGCCATTTTTTAATAAAAAAACACCTATTCTAAAACAATTACGTAAATGTAAGGGAGGAAATGTTACTATAAGAAATGCACCTGGTATATAGATATCACACACATTTTTTAAAATGAACTTTTAGCAGCGGCTTTCGTGTACTAGCGTTAAGCCCGGAAATGACATGATTCTAAACTAATTTCTTAAATTTAAAAAAAAATCAGATTTAAAAAAAAATTGTTTAGTGCCCCCATTAGAATGAAAGAAGCATATTTTTGTGCGTTTTGTCTGTTTATTGGTCTGTCCGTCACGGTTAGAAAAAAACACACAAAGAATTTTGAAAATATGATTTAAGCTTTACTGTTCTTTCAGAAATACTGCGATAGTTTAAGGATGGGAGCATACAGGAATTGAGCCAGGGACCAACGATAAATCTGAACTAAAGTCTAGTGCGCAAACATCAAGATAAGGCAGGTTTATACCCTGCTCGCCATCCTCCGTCGTCCACCGAGAAGTTAATTATTTTTAACTTAGAAGGAACATCCGAAACATTTTGCGAATAGGCGGATCTAACAGGGATCCGACTCCGACGGGGGCCGCCTCAGAGTTTATGTCTCACACAAACTCTGTTTGTAATCTTGTTTTATCTAACTTTTCGTCATGTCTGTAACTAAGTAAAACTTATCCCTTTATTATTCCCGAAATAAATCTACGTTCTACTGATGTCATAACATTCCATGACTTTTTCGTATATTTAGCAATATCAGGAGATTTCCAGGAACTTTTGTTAACTCCACAGGAGGCCGCAGGAAATGTTATAAGTTATAAAATGGTTAATTTAATAATTTATACACTTAAAATTAGCGCGGGTCCTATAAAAGTGCGGGGCCTAATGCGGTCGCATAGGTTGCAGTGATCTAAGGTTGGCCCTGCAAAATAGCGGCGTATGCTACGCCACCGGTCGACTAGTGATACAAATATTTCTAATCACACAAATAAAAGAGGTAGACAAAGAAAGCAATTGGAAGAGAACATCAAAGTGGACAGGACAGTCACAAGAAGAGATATTAGTTCGGCTTAAGACAGAAAGGAATGGAGAAAGATGGTCAACAGATCATGTGTGGTGTCCCATCGGTTCAACAGACAAATGGATAGGTGAAGATGAAGAATGTTCTGACATGTTTCATTAGTCAAAGTATCACGATGTAGTTTGTTGTCTCCCTGTCTTTGTCCATTTGGTCCAAGTGTCCAGTAACCTTTTACCAAATTTGTTAGATTTTCCCCAGTTAAACATCGTGACGCTATGATAGTACGATAAAAAGCTGTTTCAATAACAGACTCAGTGTTATCAGAGTCTGGCGTACAAATATCACATTTCCATTTCAATTTAGTGGCTTCACATTATTCAGATAATCAATCCTTATTGATAAAGCACCATAATTCCAGCGGACCCGTCAATTGTTTTTTTTTAATATTAGCGATACTGGTCACGTGGCTGTTTTAATGTCTTGATGAGCGACACATCATGGCAACGGATGTACAAACAACCCACGCTTAGGACCAATATTTAATTATACTTTTTATTTACAGCATAAAAAAAGTAACTTTATTTCCATTTTTTTCGGGCGTTTTTTTTTAGAGCATTTTACCAAATGCTGAAAGATAATGTTATAGATATTTTATCAGCTCACAGTCTTTTCTGAATAACTCTTGGAATGACAAGATGAATTCATCTTACGATAAAGACGTCTGCCGATTTCCAGGACACATCATAGACAACAAGCAAGTACTTGCTTTTTTCTCAGTACTAATGACAATCGTGGCTACATTGACATTTTTGTCCAACGGGACCGTCTTACTGGCCATGTTGCATACCTTAAGAAAGCAGAGCAATTTGCCCAGTATCAACAGCCACCATCACAACAGCCACATCACAAAGTTGTTGATAATGTCCATGACTTTCGCCGGAGTTTTTGTCGGCGCTTTCGTTATGCCATTAGTACTAGTGGAATTAATTCACAACGGAGCTTGGCCTTTGGGAATCTCTATGTACAAAATCCGTTTCCTGGTGGATTACCTCCTGTGTAACATCACATCACTACACATCACATTCATGGCTCTAGATACCTATCTAGTTGTGTGTAGGCCTTTAGTTTATCGTCTGTTAACTCCCAGAGTCGGATACGTCATGATCGCAGTAGGTTGGATTCTACCCACTCTCATCATTTTACTGTGGTGGCTCCTACACCCAAACAGCCTGAATCCTTGCATCCATTTTTCAGACTTTTGCAGCAATTCAGACAACTTAAAATTACTAAACATTATTTGTGGATCATTGTTTTTCTTTCTATTTATAACTGTGTGGATATTGTACTTGTTCGTTTTAAGGCAAGTCTGGATGTTTAAAAAACGAGCAGCTGGTGTTAGCAAATGGAAAGTTAAACGTCCTGCAATGGAAGGCATATTTTCTATTGATACACAAGAAAATAATTGTGGAGAGTTGGTCACATTAGACAAAGACACAAATGTTAAGAAACAAACTTTCGCTGCACTGAAGAGTTTTCGTTTTATTGGGACTGTCCTTCTTTTCTTTACCATATTCTGGTTGCCAGATTTTATTAAAATTTGGGCTTCATTTAATTGTGCAAATAATTTGCCATTGTGGCTTTCAAATATAATTGACTATGCCACATACTTTAGCAGTACTGTTAACCCGATGATCTACTGCTTTAATAAATCAATCAAACTTGCTGTCAAGAATGTAATTTGCACCACTCGTTTCAAAAGAAGGTAAATAAATTGTAATGTGACATTTTATATCTTGAAAAGTGACATTTCACCTTTGCGTTTCATATGACTAAAGAGACTAATCATCGTTACTTCCATATGTCATAGGTTAGACATTTGTGATCAACGGATGCTGCATCGTTGTTAGCATTTTTCTTGCTTGTCAAGCTTTCATCATCTAAGATACAGAACCCCTCCTTAATGATAGCCTCCAGTGCGGACCTATTTCACAACCGTTTTTTTTTAGTAATCGTGTGTAGCCATCTCTCAAATGTTAAACATGAGAGATAAATCTTTATACTCCATACTGAAAATGTCACGTTAACTGCAACGTTAACAAGTCTTTTGTTATTTATTGTTGTTTTTTTTTCAGTATGTTAAAAATACAAAGATACATTTAAGTAAAGTGCAAGAATACCCTCTTAAAGAGTTAAAGCTGCTAAATTTAATTTTAAGATGATTATTTTTGAAAATCTATAATGGGGGTCAATGGAGAGTATTTTCTGTGTAGTCAATAAGCTAGACATTTTACATCCAAATACTACATAAAATTTTAAATTGTAATGGAAATGTTTGTAGTGATTGAAGTATATAATAATACATTTAATTTGTGAATATTATTTTCGCTCTATTTCAAATATTGAAATTGATAAAATTGTTGAGTAAAACATATGTCATGTCTGGATAAAATGGAATTTATTTTGTTCAACAGTTTTATGGTAACATTGGATTTATTCGGTAAAAATCTAAACGATAATAATTTAGTCATTTAGTCACAATACCACATAGCCTTTTTATAGAGAATAATGAAGAATTCATCCAAGTTTTGTAGGTATAAGACGTACAACTCTAAAAGGAATTGATTTTGAATTTCATTTGTTGCTGTTGTTGTTATTTAAATCTTGTTTTCGACCATTAAGAGAATGAATGCAGTAATTTGCATGTCCACACAGACACAGGAAGCGCGGTCGCTGAGCGGTAGCAGTGGCTATGAATTTTTCATCGTTTAGGGGCCCTGGGATTGATCTCTTTGGGGTGGTGGGGGCCTGCATTTTGCGTAATATTTAATTTTTAATTTAAAAAAAAAACCTCAGAAATTTCTAATTCTCCCCCTCCTTCCCCCACCCTAGCCACGCCACTGTTAACAAGGTAGAAAAGTAAAGTTCCCCTTTCAGACCTTGTGGTCTATAGGGCAGATGATGTAAAGGTCATCTGATTCTGTGGCCCGAAATAAAAATCCCAATCTTCAGCAGGATTCGAACCCGGGACCTCCAGTACGGAAGCCAAGCGCTTTACCGCTCAGCCACCGCGCCCTCTTGTTCACGGGGAGTTGGTGACTAAATCGACAGAGACTTTGAATACTGCAGACGTATAGAGATGAAAAACTTTCCTTATATTGGCATTCCATTTCAAAGGTAAAAAAACAACAACAAATAAACATTAAATACTTTAAAAGAAAACAAAGCATATATAAAGTGTAATTGTATCAATTAGTTTGGATCAGTCATGTGATTGGATTTTTAATACATCTAGTTTCTAGAGTTTAGACTAACAATAATCACTTGTGCGATTACAAATATTTTTACCAATAGTTTTTGTTTAGCGCAATTCCTTGCTTTCAGCCCTGACGATGCTCTATGATCCTATCACTTGTCTGGACCAGTTGGGAAATGGGGTGGTGGGAGACAATGGGTTATCTGACTAAATGTTACAGTGATCCTTTTTTTAATTATACGACTTGACTCAAGGGGACTTACTCAGCTTATGCCATCAATCTGTTAATTAATATTTTCCCCTTGTTCAATATTTGCTTAAATAATTTATTACCAATAGTTAATTAATACTTGGTTACTTTTTTGTTATTGATTCATAGTTTCTCAGGTAAAAAAACAAAGTGTGCAAATTTCAGCTTCATCCGAGATTGGGTGTGGGAGAAATAACTTGTACAAATTTATTATAACTCTATTTGCTGTAGTTTGACTGGATTCAGTTAATTCATCATAAACAGTTTCATATAAATCGGTTGGTTTATGTTTGACAGGTATTTACCGAGCCTTTACTAATTTTTTTATTGTTTTGTTGTTTGTGAAAAATTTATTTTTACTATTATCAGTGCATATTATAAACAATTTTAATTATTGTTAAAAAAAACAACAACAGTTCAATTATTTAATTTTTAAAATAAAATTAAAAAGTAAGTAGCTGTCCAACTTATTTTTAGCATGCTACAATTTGAAATCGAATTTTCAATAGCACTTTTAGCTTCTTCCAATATAAATGTGACAGACGGACATATGGACAGACAGATCACACACAAAATGTGGTTCATCCCGCTCAAGATCTAACGTTTTGAAATGATACAGATAAATATGGTAGTGATTTAACCGACACTGAGTCGGTGCTTCGACTTATTTCTATATAGATTTATGTGTATATCGAAGCATGTGTATATACCTAATTTAAAGAGAATAATGGATTTTAGTTCATAACATTCAACTTTTTTTTAATGAACGGAAAGCCAGCAAAGCCTGAATAAGCTCTGACGTCAACATTGGAGTCTCTGTTTCTGTTTATTTAGCTCTGTGTCAATAGCTAGAGAAAAAAAGTAATGGGCCCACATTAGACTGGTTTATGTTGACTTACATTGGATTGAAGCAATTGTCTTTCACACAAAGTATTGGGACGAATTTCACATTATATTTGGATACGTTGCAATAGAAATGTGTGCTACAGTTCCATATTTGAGTGAGAATTTTTTTTTCTTGGCTGTTATGTTTGTTATGGAAGTACCAAGCAAATAATATTTCAACCACAGTGTCGTGTTTCTATAGATGCTCGTTCTGCTTGGCCATTAGTGTGCTCATGAGACTATCATTACGTGGTTATCCCGCTTTCATGTATTTATTTTGATGATAAGCAGGTTGACCCTGGCCTGGAATACCGGCAGAGTTTAGAGCAGAAATCTGTTCAGCTCTTCATTGACTTAGTCTCTGACGTATAGAACAACGATATCATATGTTACGAATCGAGTAACACGTGGAAAAAAAGACTAGGTATAAAGGTATAATTTGGGGGGAAACCGAGTCTATGTCCTTGAACTTCGCAGGTCCTAGAGTTGTAACGGGTCCTTGAGCTGCTGAAGGTTATAGATGTAACGAGTTTAGTTTGACCTTTTCGATAGTTCTAGACGCCAGGTCAAGTCAGTGCGCTGTCCAGCGTAAACAAGCTAATTTTAAATAGCCAATCAGGGAAAGAGGTTAAGGGAAAAAATTATACACGTCATCTTCCAGAAGGTCAAAGTTACTAAAATAGTTATCAGAGAATGTTCCATGCTTCTGGAAGATACGATTTGAAAAAGTATAAATTAAGGGAAAAGGAGTTAGTCGGGGTCCTCGCATAGTAACGGTACTTGTAAAGCGATGGTCCTCGCATAGCAGTAGTTTTATGTAGCGATGGTCGGTAGTTCAATTTTCTCTTTATAAAGAAATAATACTAGAAGTCTGTTATTAAGAAATTGTTTATATAAGTGAAGTTTTATTTTATATTGAAGTAAACATTGAGGAATTGTTTGTTCAAGAAAGTAGAAGCTGTATTAAAGTTTGTTGGAAAAACGCTGAAATAGTTTTGTCTTCATTCTTATGAAGTATCAGTTTCAAGCTTGATACTTGAATTATGCTTCAACCTTTTTTTTTCAAACTACAGTTTCACTCTGTATCAGTTACTTAAAAAGCAACTAGTGTCGGATTTACGTGAGTGGAAGCCCTGGGCAGGTTGAAGCTTCAAGTTATCAAATAAATTGACAACATAGTTTTATTATTATAAAAGCATGTCATATTCATGTTAGAAAGAAAGAGAATACATGGAAATGTAATTTAAATTCCTTAAATTTGTTAAAAATCTTATAATTTTGAAATGTGGAAGCCTTATTTAGGTTTGAGGACTGGTTTATAGTCCTGCACTGTCGAGAATCCAGCCGAAGGCGGCCTTCGGGGATGGTGAGTTTGGCTACATCTTCCAAATATAACAATCGCCCAGGGCTCCGCGCAAAAGCCGCCTCTGATCCAGCCCTGAAAATAGCTAAAATCATTGGCCTCCTTCAGTCGTAGAACGACTATGGTTCATCTCGCACACTTCCTCGTGTGGCTGTGGAGCCCTATTTTGGAGAGACACTCCCGTCCACAAGTATTGCAGGTAAAGGTGGTCTTCGCTACAGTGGTAGAGGAGCTGGCCAGTTTCCGCGTTGTCCGCTTTTCTTCCAGAGCTGAGGCCCATGCTCTTTCGCTGTCCATAGCTTTCTTGGTCACTGTCTCTCTCCATCTGATGCGGTCTAGAGCTTTGTCTTCCCACTGGTCAGTATTGATGTTCACTGAATTGAGGTCGCGTTTTATTACATCTATGTAACGGAGGTGGAGGCGACCAGTTTTTCTTGAGCCAGTCGCAAGTTGTCCGTAGAGGATGACTTTCGGTATGCGATGTCCTCCATCCGGCGAAAATGTCCAAGCCAGAGCAGGCGGCGTTGTATTGTACACTTTTTCTTTCCATGTGATTTTAAAGATTCTACGAAGACATCGCAAATGGAATCTGAACTGAACTCATAGTTAAAATAACTGATTGATAATGTGATCACTATCGTGAACAATATCTTAAGAATTCTTAAAGTAATATCCAAATTAGGCTACTATTTTATTAACCACATCTATTGATTAAAACTATTTTTATAAGGTCACTATCCTCCTTTATTGAAACATCATGGACATGAAATTGTTTATTCCGAAAAAAAAAACAAGATACAAAATCCATGATTGTTTCAGTGTAGATGGCCACACAATAAAGACAAGACCTTAACCCTCACAGACTTGATTCTGCAGTACAGGAAAGGATTTATAATGGCTGGCAGAAGTGAAAACATGTAGCTGCCAGATACAAGCCAACCATCGTTGTAGACAACAGGTTTAGACGGAATGACAAAGCTGGTAGAGTTTATGTACAGCTCTTTGAAGGTTAAACTTTGAGACGCTACGGTAAAGTACAAAGATGGCGGCATCCAAAAGATCGTAAAGACTGCCACAATACTTCCGATTGTGACGACAGCCTTCGTCTGTTTCCGTAAAGGTTTCGGTATACGAGAGATTATTCGCGGGCTACTGTTTTGTGAGTTGGTCTCCAGAGTATCCAAAGAGAAATGCGACATTCTCCGAACTGTGGAAGGTGTACTCAAATTCGTCTCGAATTCAGAACAACCTTTACTTTCCCATTTGTTGGACGCGTTATATCGAGTAGCGAATTCAGACATCCGCTTTATATAACTTCTTATTTCTAAATAAATAAGAACATAAAATATATACGTTATTGTTAGAGGCAGTAAGAAAGTCAAAGTAATATAACTTGTAAAGAATTGTGGACTATAATTAGCCAAGCAAAACTGGGACATTTTCAGAATGCTGTGTTCCTGATTCGGATATGTTCTAGCATCATTTATTTTCGATAAAAACAATGCACTAGCCGGAATGAACCACGAGAGTAAGATCATGACAACTCCTGATTTGTTAGAAAGTAATCTGTACAGTAAAGGTTTGCAGACAGCTAAATATTTGTCTACAGCCATCGCCAGTACGTTCCAGGCTCCGATCGTGCTTACTACCAAACTGACATCCAGCCAGGCGCTACAGAACAAATCTCCCATTGTCCAGTGGCCGTTGTTCATGACCACAATGGCCAGTGTTGGCGCCACGAGCAAGGTGAGTAGAAGATCTGATGTGGACATTGAGGCAATGAGGAGCTTGGTGATGTTGTTATGTAGGCCTTTCTTTCTAGACTGGACTATAGCCACTAACACAGTTACGTTGGCTCCAGTAGAGAATGTTATTGCTAGAAAGATGATAACAGATAACGAGACAAGAAGATTGCGATCGTTCGTCAGAATGTAATTTACCTCCATGGCATTCACTTTGTCTCACTTTGCAATTCTGTAAGCTCTAGATAAATGCGATTCACCACAGAAATAAAAATCACTGGAATATGTATATTTAAAAAATAGCACGACATATTTGTGTATTTGAGAAATTATTTGTAAATCCTAATCTAAACGCACTTCTAAATGTGTCAATCTAATAACGTAAATGTCGCTGATATCAAGAACAAACCAATCGTCGGTCTGTAATGGTTTTGTTTGTAAATCACTCGCTGTTCACCATTCTATCCCCTCTCTCGATTCGGCCTCGAGCACTATGTCAGTCATTGCATACGTTATCGAATCAATAAACTGAGTTTTAAACGCTTGATAAATGGTATTGTAAATAGTTGTCGTCATTATTATTTTTATTATTATTATTATGATAAGTACACCGGTTTCTATTGCTGTGCAGATTAGCTTTAAATAAAGAATTCTATTTGATTTTATTTCGTTTGAATGAAGATCTACTAACTGTCATGGACATAAAGATTATTTATCCTGACAAATCTTTAAATCGAGCTTGATCTTTAGATTCTGTTAGATCTTTAAATCCTCTTATATATTTTTCATCCTTTTGGATCCTTAGATCTTGTTCAATCTTTCAACCCTGTTAGATTTTTAGATCCTGTTATATTCTGAAATAATGTTACATTTTTATATCCAGATAGATCTTAAGATTCTTTTAGCTAATTTGATCCTAAAGCTACTTAGATCCTATTAGCTACTTAAATTCTGTAGTTATTAGATTCTTTTAGCTTCTTAGATCCTGTAGCTATTAGATTTTGTTAGCTACTTAGATCCTGTTAGCTGCTGAAGCCCAATTAGCTATCTAGATTTTGTTAGATGCCTGACTAGATTAAGTTGTTTCGGTTTTACAGGACACTAGTTTTGTCCTGACACTTGCTAACAGTCTTGTTGTTCTCTTCGACCTCTAGTTCCCTCTTTTTCTTTCTTTTCTGCAAAGTGCGGGAGTGTAGCCGTTAAATGTATCTTGTAATGATCACATTATAAAACCACAAATTAACTTACACAAGGTTGAAACGTTTATGTATATTACCATTATCAGTTCATGTTATTTGGTTAAAGGCTAATGACACGATGTGTTTGAATACTGCGACAGTTATCCCTATTATGGCTAAATAACGTACGGTACTACAACATTATCATTTTTAAATATCTGAATCTAGAAACCTGTTCATTCATTTTGTTTACTCTTACAAGCAAAGTGAATACAGTTTTGAAATTGTGCTCTGGCAGAACCGAGTGTACAGAGAAAGTGTATGGGTTAAAAAACAAAACACACACAGAAAAGAAAAAAGTTTAATGTCAAGTTTCCATGTTATAGTTATTAAAAAATCCATTTCTCTCTTTATAACAAAATATACATTTGGAAAACACTAGTTATATTTAACATGTGAATTTGATAACATTTACAGTTCATTCCTAAAATTGATACAAAGGGGAACTTATTGGTAATATTTAATAAATAAATTAAAGCAATTGATTAAAAAAAATTACAAAGAGAGTCAGAGTCGGCCCTCATCTAATTCACCAATGGACCAGGAATATTCAAGACAAAGTCTTTTTTTTGATTGTTTGATGTAATAAAATTGTATACATCATCAGACGTTAATTTTCCCATAAAAGCAAACAGGACAACACCTAGTCTTTGTTAAGACTCTTCTGGAATAAGTACAGTAGTGTTAAATGATCACCTACAAGTACATTCAAGCCTCGAAGACAATGTCGATTACACTTGGTGCGGTATCTCAACTTTCTTCAAATGTTTTTTTTTAAAATCTGCTTGCATAGATAATTTTTAAAATTAAATGGTTCACTTTCGGAAAAGATAAAACGTAGCCGAAGCATCAGAACTTTGTATGATCTAGAATATCCTGAAGTCCGATTTTCATTTTCTCTTCTTCGTTTCTGAGAGGTAAACGGAACGGACGGACGGACAGACAGACCACACAAAACTAATATTGTTTATTCCCCTTTCGATGGCCGCTAAAAACGATAATGCTGTTTGACATTGATGTTTTATTAGAGTACATTGCAGCTAATATTTAACGTATATACTGTAGTCAGACCATATTTAATGAACAAGTAAAGAGAGTTTATGCTACACACAGACTCCTATGCAGACCTTGTGTTTACTTTGTACCCGCACAGTATGCTACGAACATATGACAACATAAAGTTGTCAATCAAAATGATCTGGTTTATTTAATGTCGGGATGTATATCCAAGTGATAAAGAAATTTAATATTTATATCCAAAAGTGCAACATCTCTAAGCTGCTGAACCTGAAAACGCATATTTAGCTTTTTTTTTGTCAAGTCCCGAAGTGTGGCTAGTTTGCTACTACGAAATTGTCAAGGCGAAAGGAGAATACCTGAAGTGAAAATTGTGCTTTCTACTTCATGTAATGCCGGAAAATCCCTGGCCAGTGCCCGATGTGCTGATACAATACTGTTCTGTAAGAGGTTTAGCTGTAGGTTCTTGCCAGTTGCATTTGGTATAATGATAATTTTCCGTTTGCTGACGCTTTGGCGAAGTTGTTGTTTTGGCATGTTCTTTTATTGTGTCTTTAAAAATACACAATTTCCGCATATTTACATATTTTTATGTCTTCTTATTCTCTCAAGTATCGTTTTCTTTTTCTTTTGTCTGCCATAAGAGTTGATTCTGCCACACGACTCTTAGAATTATAAACATTTGGAAGTTTGCCTTCATGTGACTGTCTGAACAAATTCTATCTGGGAAAGACCCAGTGTCGGATTTAAGTGAGTTGAGGCCCTGGGGCAGCTTGAATTTACAATATATAAACTGAATGATCAAAATATTATTAATAAATCTAAAACCATGTCATATGTGGTGTTCAAAAAATAGAATATACATGAAATATAAATTCCTTGATTTTGTTAAATTTAATATACATATTTTGTTAAATCTAATATACATATTTTGTTAATTTTAATATACATATTTTGTTAAGAATCTTATAATTTATAAATGTGAAGGCCTCTAGGACCTGGACATGAGCAGCTTTAAAGTCCAATATTGTCGTAAATCCAGCCACAGGCGGTCTTTGGGGAGGGCAACATATTTATGGACTTCGTATAACACTCGCCCAGATCTCCGCGCAAATGTCGCCTCTGATCCAGCCCTGACTATACCTAAAATAATAATCGTTTATGTGGCCACTGTTCTGTATACTGGAGCAATATCTTAAGTATACTAAAGTAATATTAACAGTACCCTTCCTATGTTGTAAACTACAGCATTTATTGATTAAAAAATCGTTTTGATTTATAGGATCACAATTCTTCCTTATTGAAACATCATAGATATGAGATTGTTTATTTCAAAAACAGAATCCTTGCTTATTTCAGTACTGACGCCCGCACAATAAAGACAAGACCTTAACCCTCACAGACTTGATTCTGCAGTACAGGAAAGGATTTATAATGGCTGGCAGAAGAGACAACATGTAGCAGCCAGAGACTAGCAAACGATCGTTGTAGACAACAGGTTTAGACGGAATGACAAGGCTGGTAGAGTTTTTGTACAACTCCGATTCTTTGAAAGATAAACTTTGAGACGCTACAGTAAAGTACAAAGATGTCGGCATCCAAAAGATCGTAAAGACTGCCACAACACTTCCGATTGTGACGACAGCTTTCGTCTGTTTCCGTAAAGGTTTTGGCAAACGAGAGTCTTTTCTTGGGCTACTCTTTTGTGAATTGGTCTCCAGAGTATCCAAAGAGAAATGCGACATTCTCCGAACTGTGGAAGGTGTACTCAAATTCGTCTCGAATTCAGAACAACCTTTACTTTCCAATTTGTTGGACGCGTTATATCGAGTAGCGAATTCAGACATCCGCTTTATATAACTTCTTATTTCTAAATAAATTAGAAGATATAATATATACGTTAGGGTTAGAGGCAATAAGAAAATCAAAGTCATATAACTTATATAAAATTGCGGATTATAATTAACAGAGCAAAACTGAGACATATTCAGAGTACTGTGTTTATCATTCGGATATGTTCTAGCATCATTTATTTTCGATAAAAACATTGTACTAGCCGGAATGAACCACGATAGTAACATCATGACAACTCCTGATTTGTTAGAAAGTAATCTGTACAGTAAAGGTTTGCAGACGGCTAAGTATTTGTCAACAGCCATCGCCAGTACGTTCCAGGCTCCGATCGTGCTTACTATCAAACCGACATCCAGCCAGGTGGTACAGAACAAATCTCCCAGTGTCCAGTGGCCGTTGTTCATGACCACAATGGCCAGTGGTGGCGCCACGAACAAGGAGAGCAGAAGATCTGATGAAGACATTGAGGCAATGAGGAGCTTGGTGATGATGTTATGTAGGCCTTTCTTTCTAGACTGGACTATTGCCACTAACACAGTAATGTTGGCTCCAGTAGAGAATGTTATTGCTAGAAAGATGATTACAGATAACGAAACAAGAAGATTGCGGTCGTTCGTCAGAATGTAATTTACCTCCATGGCATTCACTTTGTCTCACTTTGCAATTATGTAAGCTCTATATATAGACCTATGCGATTCACCACTGGAATATATATATTTAAAAAATAAGACATACTTGTGTATTTGAGAAATTATTTTGAATTCCAAATATATACACACTTCTAAATGTTTAAATCCAATCACGTAAATGCTGCTGATATCAAGAACAAATCAATCATCGGTCTGAAATGGTTTGCTTTGTTTG
>JADKLZ010074227.1:0-15003 GCA_021533235.1 Biomphalaria straminea | reverse complement strand
GGCCATACATAAGTGTGAACTTCTAAAAACTGTGTGTGAATTGATCGTCAGTACAAATTGTTCATCTATTTGAGGATTTTTTACGATAACCTAACCAACGCATTGGATGTTGAACTCCAATGTTTCCCAACTAGATTTTGTCAAATTTGACCTACAAACAGAAGATATTAGAAAGGTTCATTCTTCAGCTGGAAAAAGTGCACAAAAAATTATCAGAATGTATAATAATAATGAAAAGTGTATCAACATTTCTTAAATTCTGAACACCGGTTACAACCAAAAATGTAGATTGTTTCTATTTTTTCCCCCGCTAGATGAAAATATCTAATGCAACTTTCGCACGATATCAATTGGCATGCAATGTTTCTTGCTATATGTGTTCAACGTTATTCGCAATCACATCTTTTAACATAAAAACAAAACAGGGGAAGTTAACATCTTTTTTTTTTCCATCTCCCACTTGTATTGGGATCAGGATCAGAGCACCGTAAATTAAGGTTTGTTTACTAATAGGCTTGAAAACACACGTGTTAAACAACATTTTCGAGATAGTGTGTTGTTTTTAGGTAGCCACGACAACAGGCGCTGGGAAAACAACCATGCTATGAAGCAGTACAACAGAGGCTAGGTCTATGTCATTCTCCCACTACTTGGGCAGTCAGAGACTCTTTAACGTCCCTGTCGAATCATTAGGGCAGTGTTTCCCAAACTGTGCTCCGCTGAGCCCTAGCGTTTTGCGAGGCATGAAAGGGTGTTCCACGAACTTTTGGAATAATTAACTAGTAGGCCACCACGTGAATTAAATCACTCTAAACCATAAGCAAAGTGTTCCGCTAAATACTCTGAATGAGCAAAGTGTTCCGCTAAATACTCTGAATGAGCAAAGTGTTCCGCTAAATACTCTGAATGAGCAAAGTGTTCCGCTAAGGAAACAGTTTGGGAACCACTGATTTAGTGAATGTTGCTGAGATAGAAATGAACTGAGGGTGGTTGGTCGTGGTTGTTGGGTGTGTGAGGGGGGGCGAGACAACACTATGCATGTACTAATACATTAGACAAAAGTAAAGGGTACACGAATCTATTTAGAATATCTCCACCCGGTAGACGAAGATTTCTCACGACGAAATAAACAGGTCTATGTGTTGGTCTATGTGTGGGCGCAGGGCGCTTCTTTAAGAAGGGGAAGGGCGTCTCTTCTCTTTTTTTTTTTTTTTTTTGATGTCGTAATCTACAGCCCCCATACACTCTTAGCTTTGTCCGCCTCTGCTCTTTGTTTGCTGTGTCACATGACCTTTAAGATCGAACACCTATCTTCGACAAGTGGGCGTGGCCTACGCGTCACAGATTTTGAAATACTAAACGTTTTCTTAAGCCTCCCCCCCCCCCCATTTTTTTAAATGATTTTTTTTTAATCCTACCTTTTTTTTTTCTTTTCTTCTTTTTTGTTTCTTTTCTTGTACTCCATGATTGTCCTGTATGTTTCTAAACTGTACCGTTGGACTTTGAGCATGCCTAGGACCTAATAGACTCTTGATATTGTGGTGCTTTTAAAGTAGCTGATGGTTTGAACCAGTCAACCAGAACCAGAAGCGAAGCATTTTAAAGAGCTAAAGGAGGGAGAGGTGGCCTTAGAGGTTTAAAAAAAAAGGATTCGGAAGTCGTGTCGCTGGGAGGTTTATGAGAAAGGGGGGGGGAGGGGGCGGTGTTTCTTAAAGAAAGGAGCAGACGACTTAAGCTAAAATGTAGTTAGTGAACTTGAGTTTAAAGGTCTTTAAACGTCTTTTATAGTATGACATTTACAATGGCCTACTCTATCACAGTCATATTTTTTTTATGTGACATTGTGACTTGAAATCTTTCTCGAATCCTTCATTTTTGTGAAAAGTTAGGATTGTTTCCCTTTGATCTTTTTAACTTAAAACAAATTATCGTCCATTTATTTGTCTTTATTTTATTTTTTTTAAGCAATAGTCTCATTTGTCCGGCTTTCTACGTATTGATTCAGGGGCGTAAACCTTTTCTTTGTTCGTCCCGTTCGCAATGTTTTTATTCGTATTATGTGCAAAGTCTTTTTTACATTAAGAACATTTTGTGGTCGGAAAGCTAACTCAAAAAAAAAATAAAAATAATAAAGTAAGATCAGAATGCTACCTCGCAAGACCTTGGAAAATTAATATAGGAACAGAATGCTACCTCGGTAAATCATCGCAAATAAATATAGGATCATAAAGCTACCTCGGGAAATAATTGCAAAATAATCAGAGAACAGAAAGCTATCTCTGGAAATTATCGCAACATAATCAGGAAACAAAACACTCACACGAGAAATTATCGCAAAATAATGTTATATCAGAAAGATACCTCGGGAAATAATCACAAAATAATCAGAGAACAAAAAAGCTACCGCTGGAAATTATCGCAACATAATCTGGAAACAGAACTCTAGCGCGAGAAATTGTCGCAAAATAATCTCATATCAGAAAGCTACCTTGGAAGATTATCTTAAAATAATCGGGGATCAGAAAGCTACCTCGGAAACAAATTTTCTGGTTTGTAATTAAAAATTTTTTAAAAAGTAATAAAAAAAAGCTTATTTTGGCTTATTCCGTGTCTCCCAATCTGGACAGACATTAGACGATGGTTTCGGTGGTAAATTCTTCGGAGATGAGTACCAAACAATACTGAAAAGTCTTTTCATTGATCGCTACAAAATTACTTTTTATTTCTTAATAGTCTATGATTTCAAAAGTGTCACCGGATTGAACTCGTGCCTTATTATCAGCCTTGATACACGGGGCAAGCGGTCGGCATTTACGGGCCGCCTGCCGACCTCAGTTGTTTGCCTATGGGCAATGGGACGCAACATTTTTTTTTTCTCTCGTCATTCTGTTGAGTAAAATTTAAACGTTTCCCCTACGTTAGGGCGCCCCGTGTTTCATCCCCCACTCCCCCTTCTCCCATTCAACAAATTTATGTCAAGAGGATGATGGCGAAGAAATTATGCGCGTTTTGAAATTGTGCAGTCGACTTTTTGTGACAATGTGTAAAAAAAAAAAGAAGTATCTAGGCCCTTAGAAAAATTCAAATAATTGTGTGTGTGTTACAAAATAACGATAGCAGACGACGAAACGTTGCTTGCATCTGACGATTAAGATATTCAATTCCTAAAGCTATTAGAATATTACATTCTTTGAAATGGTCTCATTCTGTTGTGCTATTAGCTAGCATTCACGTAAATTTAATTTGCTATGATTGCTCCCTCAGAAAAGTTTGATGCTTGGCCCAGTGGATAAAATACTTGCTAAAGAAACCTGTCTTTTTTTTTTTCAAATGCAAGATAATTATGTATATTAACCAGAGTCGTATTTCCTGCATTGTACATTTTCAAAACTATTAGTTTTCTGTTTTTTGTAGTATTTTGAATGATCATTTATCAATGTTTTTATTGGGTTGTTAAAAGGTATTAAAAAGAAAAAAAAAAAACAGTAGCTTTAATTTGTTGTAATTTGCTAATGCCTATGCAGCATTGACTATCTAGGTCATGGGTGCAGTCATTTACTGGTTTTTTTTTTATGGGTTTGTTGTTTTTTTTTGCCGGCTTTACGTAAGTAAAACAATCAACTGGTTTGAAGCTAGATGAAATGTAAGATCATCTTTTAAATCTAGATCTTAGAAAAGAAACTAGTATCCCGGATATGACACCATCAATGTTTCTAAAAACAAAAAAATCGTCCATTCTACTGACCTAGAAATAGCCGAGACTTATGTCTTGTTGACATCCTGCCTCAGAAGCAGCTTATTTACCCTAAATCTCAGCCCGGAAGAACTAACGAGGGTAAATATAATTAAAAAATAATAATTCTTTGAATGATTGACTGTAATCATACGTGATTTAAAAAAAAAAAAGTATAAAAAAAAAACGGTTAGAATAGATTTTTTCTTCTAAATATGATCAATAGTACTTCTAATAAATCCTAATGACTTTGAGTTCAACATCTCACGCTTAGTAAGTAGAGCACAGAAGCAGACGACTGTTACGTTGTCTTTATACAGAAGCAGATGACTTCTACGGAATGAAATATAAAGAACGAAAAAGTTTGGAGTGTACACCTTTTTAAATGATGATGACCGTCTGATAGTTATACTAGACTAGCCGGATATGACACCCAGCCCGCTGGCCTTAGTTTGGAGAGAAGTTCACTGAATATTTATTCAGATTGTGCCAAGAAAATGAAGGTAGAGTGTGAAAATGGGTTTCCCCGTTAAATCGACATATTGATATCTAATACAAAATATTGTGAAAACGGATTTACCCGATCTGTTAAAATGTTTTGTTCTTGAATAAAGATAAATTTAGGTATTCTTCTTTTAATTTTTAGCGCCCCCGTTTTGAGAGGAACATTGAAAAAGAAAATAAAGCTAAATGTAGAAATGTGTGGGGCGGGTTAGATGGTTGTTGAAGTAATTTAAAGAAAAACGTTATTTAAAAAAAAAAGATTCTGAGAGATTTTAAAATTTTGAAATAAATCGGTTAACTAAACAATACCAAGAATGCTAGCCAAAGATTTTACACATTTGATTTTTCAGAGCTAAGAAAATTAGAAAAAAAAATGTCTTGTAGATTATCACCAGTTTCTATATTCTGTACACCAGAAACACCAAGATGACTAGCTTTTATAGCTATCAGCCATAGCTTCAAATCTGTTGTAGAGTTTAGAGACAGTGTATTCCTGATCTCTTTTAGATTCTTGTTTGTTTGTTTGTTTGTTTGTTGTTTGTTTCTGCATATTCCTTGTTTGTGCATACTTTGTGCCTCGTGTATGTTGCTAGTTTTGGGACTTATTGGTCTCAGGTGTATTCTTAGCCTGCTTGGGAGCCTTTGCAGAGTCTTATAGTGACGTGAAAGTGGAGGTTAGTGTGTTAGAGATAGAGTGATGGTAATATGGGAGAGATAGTGTGAAATGAATGTGTGAGATGAATGTGTGAGAGAGTTTGTGAGGTAAAAGTGTGGGAGATACTGAAGGCGTGAGATAAAATCATTAAGTTTCCACGCCTGCTTCATTTCCCAAAGCCTGGTTCTTATATCTAGACAGGGGAAAATAAACACTTTGGCAAAAGAAGGCGGAAAAAGAGGAGGGGGGTGGAGGAGAAGGCGTTAGATGGAATTAGTTTGAGAATGTTTTTACCCCAGCAACACTCTCGCTGCTCCTCCAATACGTTACGTTTAAAATCGATGCTGTTGTTTGGTCCAATGGTGGTCAATGGATTTTCTGTCACTGCCTGAAACTTTGATGTCACCTGTAAATGTGACTGAGCTGTACCAGAGATGGCGGCAGCACTGTGGGCGAGTGAGCTCGTGTTGACAGTGTAGCCAACATAAAGCTCACTCCACCATTTGTACATTTTTATTTTAAATATATTTTTCTCCACTATATTTATATGTTTGGAAAAAAAAAAATTAACGACACATTTTACTATAAGACTTAGTTTTGTCTGTGTGGAGGACTGTCTCCGTTCTAGACCTCTGAGTGGTGAGGAGTTCTCGCTAAATTAAAATCATTTTTTCTTTTCTCAAAGAATCATAGTATGACATAAAAACCTCTTCACATTTTCAAGAGCTCATTAGGAAGAATAATCAATATTATTTGTTTTTTACATGTATGAATAAAAACGTACACATACATAAAGTTCCTACCCCCCCCCCCGGGTTTTTTTTGGGGTGGGTTTTTTTTGGAGGGTTTTTTTTTTTTTTTAAACACTATTCGATCAAGAAAACTTCATAAACTTGATTAGAATGATTCATCTCATTGTTTTTAACGTGTTTCTGTTTAAAAGTGGGAGATACTTTTCCGAGTATTAGGAACTCGACTTGCTGTTAAAGATTTCCGAAATGTTTTGTTTTAAATTTTGTATTTTATTTTATTTCTGAAGTAAAAGTTTAAAACGTTCCAACAGAGAGACATTTTTTTGGTCGCTTCATTTGATGTACACAAGAGAATGATATCGTTGTCATGACATAGTTTGGTGTCATTATTTCTAGTTTTGACTTCACGCAGACTACAGTATTGATGGAAACTTCCAGCGACGCTTTGGTCTGTCCACTCTCTCTCTTTATTCCAATAATGTTTTGAATGGTCAGCAAAGAGAATTGATCCCTCAAGCGTATCGATACATTGTAAATCAATACATAGCTATTGATCTATCGTACCGGATTATTTATTTTAATTTGAAATATATTTTCTTTTCAATACTTTTCATGATGTCAGCTTAAATAAAGATACGATTATTTTCTTGGTCCTATCAAATGGACATTGTCCACCTCTGCATAACTACTACAACAATAACAACATACACAACATTTTTTATGTAGAAACAGTTAGGATTAAACGTTGGACCAGAAAAAAGTAATTCTACTTCAACACTGTTTTAATTTACCTAGGATCTATAACAACTAACAAAATATATAATCGAACCGCAACGGTGAAATGTCTAGAAAAGTAATTTGTATTAACAAATTTGAACCCAATATGTTTTTTTTTAAAGCTAAAATAATATCGAGTTTAACTTCCTATTTTTCTTTTTTTTTTTAAGGTTAAAAACTACTTCCTCATCCCTGTTGACTCCATATTATAAGGCATAATTTGAATTGTATACATGACCTCTTTTTTTTTTCCCTAACCACGTAGAGTTAGTCAAAGTCGAAAAAAAAAATTAATCAAAACTGAAATGTATTATTATTGTTATTAAGTTATTATTATTTTGAGATCGTTAAAAAAAAAGCTTTTAGCCTCAAAATTACTATTTTATTACCACGTGAATAGTGCCAATAGACATTTCTTTTGTGTATATTAGAAGCCTCTTTAACTTCAAAAATGTATTCCTTGATACATTGATACACCTTACTTTTTGTATGTTTTCAGTTTCATTAAAATGTTTAGCTAGCCTACATTTAATCGCACTTACCTATGTTTGATTACATTTACTTACATTTCGTTACAGGAGAAGTTGTTTGTTTGTTTCATTTTTCTTTTACAAAATTCCAGAATTTTTTATTCCTGCTGAAATCTCGTGTTGAATATTTCTTTTTTTTTCACTCAAATCTTGAGAAGGTTCTTGAACTGTTGTTAAAGACCTAATTAGATCAACCGAAGCAATACTTATTCACTTATTTATCATTACGTATGTACATTTATTATTTACGCAATTTGCGAATGAAGTGAATTTTATCAGGGCAGGCCGTATGCATAAGAAAACTAGGCAGCCTACTATTGATAGTGGACTTAAACAGGACTATGGACATTGTCTCCAGAAGAACTAGCGAAACTTGTGGCCAATGTTATTGTTGGAGTCACTAGGTTGTAAATAAACTGCTTTTATTTTGTTCTATTTCATTTAGGGCTACCAAAATTGACTTCGTCCAGGGCCTCCTATTAACTGATGTCATAACTGAAAAAAAAATTTGCAGCAATAAATATAATTAAAAACCTAGACAACTGACAATGGAAGACTGAAATGTGAATGAAAACCTAGACACGTGTTTGGAAAAAGAATATAACATAGAAGATAAGATAAGACTAAGAAAATGTTAAATAAAGACTGATAGATTATTATTGACAGATATATAGATCTATAGACAATATAGATTTATAGATCTATACTTCTACTAGATATAGACCAACACACGTTTTAGATAAAAACGAGGAAAAAAAAACGTCGCTTGCTATAAACCTGCTAGTATAGACCTAAGAAAACGCTATATATATAAAATCAGACAACTGTAATACGTAGATCTACTTAATATGTTGGTAAATACAGTAAAATTTTGTTAATCATACAATATCGTTTTGGGCCTTATAACCGGCTTTATCAAATTAACCGAATTATGTCGCTTAATAAGATTTGTTTCGATACTTTAGTATTAGGTCCGAATAAGCGGTTGGTCCGATTAAACGGCTTCGGCTGTATTACAATTAGAGAATTAAACCAAAGGCTTACGGTATGCTTTGTCATTATGCGGAACAGATCTATGTTCTATATTCTTTAACTGTTAAAGTTAGCAATGCACGACTCCGAGGCATTTGAATACTATACTGTAGTAGATAGACAAGACAGACTGTACAAAAGAGGAGTTAAAAAAAAGAAATAACAGAGGACACACACACACAGCTTCAGCCATAATCTTAAGGTGAACAACGGACAGAGTATGTTCACTGGAGCAAGGAGCAGTGGCTCCCGAACCTCTAGAAACGGAGACGACAGAATGAATGCCGGGCCCCAGCAGGGGTGCCGCCCATTATCTCAGTGTCAGGCGCACATCTTTCTTTCAGCCCTACTCCACCTTCGGGTACCATTTAAAGGACGATGGGGTGGGGGGGGGGCGGAGGTAGGGAGGACCGCCTGCCCCGCGGAACGACACAGACTCGAACTCACTTCAAAGGTAATGTACCGTGAGAGAACGCGAGCCCTATGTCATGTTGTTGCTACAACACTGCAAGATACTCATCAAAAATGGAAACGGCTAGAAAAAAAAAACGAACCAGAAGTAATAAAAATTGTAGGAAAAAAAACGGGAGGCCATTGAATGAAGTCTCTGAGCTCATGTCTTGCAACGTAAACTGTAGTGACCGTATTGAAGTTGTGTCTGTAACATTGAGACTAGAGCCTCTATCTGGTGTCACTGACACGGAAAATGTGAGGGTTTGATAGTCTTGGTTTCCCTGTGTGCTTGTCTGTTGGTTTCCCATCGAGATTACTGTAAGACTTGAACTAGGCTAACTGGACGATCACACTGGTCTCTTCAATCGTTATCGTTGCATTGAAACATTACACAGCACGCAGTTTTTGTTAGTTTTCATTTGATGAATTGTTTTCTTAGTTTGGGAGTTGTTTTTGTTTTATTGCAATATTAGAGAGAGAAAGGGGCGAGAAAGACAGAGAGAGAGAGAGAGAGTAAATTGATTTTGTGTGATAGAAATGCGTAAGATGTATATCCGCAATGAAACAAATGGTGGGAAGCGTGGTCGAGAGGCTAAGTGCGGCTTGAGCTTGGCTTGCTTGGCTACCTAGAAGGGGGCTCGAGGTTCGACACCCAACTCGGGCAGAGTTGTGTTTACTGAGCGCCCAAAGGCAGCACGGGAAACCAACTCCTAGATACCCCCTCCCCCCCCCCCACTGGTCCACAAATGAGATTGGACCAAAGCGCTCTGAGCATGCTATAAGCATGAAAGTAGCGCTATATAAAAGCTATAATAATAATAATAATAAAAATGTCTTCTCTAGAATTCAAAAGTCATAAACTAAGTGTTAGAATTGAATCTCTAGCTGTAGCAGTTGTGAACTGACTAATGAAAAAGAACTTCTGATTTTAGTTTCTTTTTAAAACCAACCTGTGTTCAGTAGGTTGGGTTGTAACTCCAGTTAGTACAAGAAAACCGTTATATGCGTATTAATCTTTAAATGCCAAACTTGGAATAAAACTTCCGCGGACATTTTTTTTTCTTTGAACACAACAGAATGCGGTTTATGTTGACATCACATACACAGCTTTCAGGTTCAATGTCTATATGTACATGTATGTAACAAAACAAGTGAAAGTTCATCTTGAACAATTTCAACAAAAAAATAGCTCACTCTACAAACTACTCTTGACTTTCTGTCCCTCGTCTTTCGCTCGTTCATTCTCTACCTCAACTAGCGCTCTCCTGTATATAACTGTAACTAGGACAGATTACATCAGACTCTAGTGAGTTAATAGAAAAAAATTATTGGTTACATCAGAAAAACCCACAACTTCTCCACAACATCAACGCCTCGTGTTGCCTGATGCCCTGTTCTTCCAATCTTGTGTATTATTATAGACGTAGTTTTTTAGTACTGCTTCTGGGAGGCATTCAACTTCTTGTAAAGTTTCACTAGAGTTCAGAAATGGTCTGCACATTTCATGTTTCACGACGTTCATTGTTTTTTCGACTCCGAGGGGAGCCAGGGGGGGTGTAACACTAGAAGGGTGTAAATGAGTGCTCACGTGTAGATAGGTGGTGTTTGAACCGTGGCCGAGTACTCATCTTACTAAGCAGCACCCCCGGGGAGGCGGAAGCCAACCCAATTATTCTGTATTATTTCTGTAACAGTTGTATAACTTGTACAAACAGTGTTAAAAGGAAAAAAAAAAAAGAAAATGGCTGAGAAAACACGCGCTGAAAGGTCAGTATTAGATTGTGACCTCTAACCCCTCACCCATCCTAGCACGCGCGGGAAGAAGGCGGGGCCTGCTATTTGTTTTGCACTAATTAGAAGCTTTCCAGGAAGTTGTTGACTTTTGTTCCGGATAATCAAAAGATTGTTGTTGTCCCGCGGCCGGGACGGTTAGTTAACGATGTACTAGACGTTGCGTAAACAGCGTACAGCATTTGCGGCATGAACGTACATCTGCACGCCTCCCCCCCCTCACCCCACTTTTTTTGTTCAAAACCAACAACTTTTCCGACTTTCTTTTTTACGCTTTAGTTACGGCGTAACGGTTCATTCCCCTGTACCGACAAGATGTTTCAACTTTTGGTAGACTTGAACAAAAGCGCCTGGGCGATCTGTCAGCAATCTCTTGCGCCATTTCATATAATGTTGTGTTAACCTTGCTCGTCTTTGGATACGACATTCTGATACACACACACACACACACATATATATATATATTCGTATAATGTGTATATATAAAATGTGTGTATATATATGTGTGTGTGTGTGTGTGAGGTATATAAAAGTATAAAAGTAGCTAATTGCGTACTTGGACGTCCTAAAGTATGTCAAAAAGCATTAACAAAAAGCATTGTATATAAATCTGTACTTTTGGCCTTTATTATGTATATTTTGAAAACTACCTGAATGTATAATCGGTTTGAGGCCCTTAGAAACAGGCCGCTAATAGAATTGAGCTGTACAGCGGTTCGAATCGTAAATAAATATTGAAAATTATTTAAAACCTAATTTCATCATCGCTTTCATCGGTGCACCAACAACTTCTGTTTAGTTGAGAGTGAGTTATTTACATTTCGACTCTAATGTATGCCGATACCTTATAATTATATAACTGGATAGTGGTAAATATGGTAACTCTAATAGGTACCTGACTTAGTTTGGTAAAGTAAAGGCGGTTAGTCGTCGTAATGGCCAATGAAATAGAGGAAATTCTCATCCTATGTCCTTTACATCTCAAGGTCTGAAAGGGAAACTATTGTGAGTGCCCTGCTGTCTAAATGCTAATTATTTCATTACTACACAGACGCAAGCGATTTCTTGTTCATGGTCAAAGTATTTTGTTGTAATACTTCAATTATCCAGTACTAGATTTTTTTAAAATTTGTTTTTGGTCTAAATTTGTCATGTTTGGCAGCTGAGTGTGGTATAATTATATTTAGAACTTATAAACTTTAAAACTAAAACCGCATTTGAAAACCCGCATTCGACGTCAGTTTTAGTGCATGATCTTATAAAATAAGTGTGCATACTGTAGGAGCATACATTTTATTTATAATAGAATGTGACTAGAGTACTCTGGAAATGTTACTCTGAAAAAAAGGTATGGAAGGGCTCACATCATAGGCTACTCAGTTTGTGGACCATTCAGTATACTAATGTTAGGTCCAATTTTTAGAGACAGTCCGCCCCTGTTGGTCAATGCGATTGAACTGCCAGTTTATGTGTAACTAAATGTGGCAAAGAAGGCGCTGTGGCTGAGAGGTGAAGCGGTCCTGGGTTCGAATCCTGGTGAAGACTGGGATTTTTAATTTTGAATCTTTGGTCGCCTCTTGAGTTCACCCAGCTGTAATTGGGGAAAAGTAAAGGCGGTTGGTCATTGTGCTGACCACCACATGACAGCCTCGTTAACTGTAGGCCACAGAAACAAATGACCTTTACATCATCAGACCTACACATACCAGTTTTAAGTTTGTCAAGGAAATCATAAAAGCATGCTAATTTTTTTAGCCATACACGTGTAATTAATGTTCAAAGATAGCAGTTGAGAAATAAATAGCATTAAAAAACAATAACAAATATTAAAACTCAGGAAATGAGAATGTGGAAAGATTACACAAATTGATACGTAACAACTGTATTGATTGAACGTGGCTTGGTCCACGCTGAAACGCAAGACTTACAAGATTAACGTCGGCTGGCGATGTTGAACACAGTGGGTTGTAATATTAATCCGTTATTAGCAGTTGGCTATCGCCCGAATCTGCTACCAGCTGATGGCCCCTAACATTTCTACGTTCATATGCAGTTGTTATTGTTGTTGTTGTTTTCTAACTTAATAAGTTGAAGCAGTTAAGAAAAGAAACAATTAACGATTTTCAATCCCACATGTATACAACCGATTGAAAATGTTTGTTTGGTTTTTTTTAGCAGTAGAACAAGATTAAAAGAAACAAAGTACAGCAGGTTTTGGTTATAACAGTGGCTTAGCTACGGTTTGGGAGGTGGGGGGAGTCGGAATTTAAATATCCCCCCATGGCCCCCAACTTCAGGGGAGCGCCAAATGATTGTTCGAATTTATTTATTTTTTTTTACATTAAATATTCAATATTACGTCATTATCTCATGTCATGATGTCGAATGTCAAGGCCCCTAAAGAAGTCAAGCCCCCCCCCCCCCAGGGCCCGCAATTCCTTTGCTTCCCCCACTGTGTCATAGGCATAGAAAAATATTAGAAATTTCACTCTATGGTGGGGGGAACAAATCTATAGTAGCTACATTCTGGTGTATCCAGAGTTGAGAATAAAACAAATGTTGATAAGTTAGGTTTTTGTGTGGGTTTTTTTTTCTCGTAAGATCTATACTACTATCTGGTTATCTGCACTCTTTAGCACTGCCGAATCACATTTGCTGAGCTCTTCGGTTTGTGGCTAATTTCCATTGTTGGCAACATTAAAGTTCAGCGTCCATGACATTGTTGAGTTTGTCGTGAAAATCCTCCATTGCCCATTTTTGTTCGAGAATTTCAACATGTCTGTGAATTCAAATAAATCTTTGTCATCTTTAGCTTTAAGAATCGAAATAAAACCTAATCCCAATAATACTTACTAGTACATAAGAAAGAAGGGGCTATAATTCTGCATTCAACCAGTCCATATTTGTGTTGAACTTCCTGTGGAAATCATCAAATGATGAGACTGACCTCCCAATATTACTTGTCATTGTTAGAAGTAAATATTTTGTCCAAATCGTTAAGTGTTTCTACAAAACAAACTACACAGTATTCAAATAGCGAAAACTAGATTATTATCAGAAAAATAAACATGTATGCATAACCAGATGGACTAGTCGCTTATGCGAACATAAACATAAGTCGGTCGAATTATAAACTAGATAAAATAATTTCAGGTCAATCATAAACACTGTTGCATGCTGGGAAATGTTTCTCATTTTTTCGATTTTTTTTTTCTCTTTTCATCAACGTGCTTAATTTTTTTTTGTTCTTTATCTACTCTACTCTTTATCTCTCCATCATTCTCTTTCCTTTATTCCCAACTCTCATTTCCACCCTCTCTCTTTCTCTCTCTTCCTCCCTCTCTCTTTTTTCTCTCTTTTTCCCTTTCTCTCTCTCACTCTCTCTCTCTCTTACTCTCTCTCTCTCTCTCCTCTCTCACTCTCTCTCACTCTCTCTCTCACTCTCTCTCTCTCTCTCTCTCTCTCTCTCTCTCTCTCTGTATTATAATATTTTAAAACTGATCTCTGTTGATGTGTCTGTTCACCCGCCTGTCTTCTCTATGTTTCCACAGGTCACGGAGGAGTGAATCAGTTAGGTGGAGTCTTTGTGAATGGCCGTCCTCTGCCCGACATTGTGCGCTCCAAGATTGTGGAGCTAGCACACGCCGGAATACGTCCCTGTGATATCTCGCGCCAGCTGAGGGTCAGCCATGGATGCGTGAGCAAGATTCTAGGAAGGTAGGTGCCCATTATTAGTTCACTGTCAGGTGTGCATGGTTAGTACTATGGCTTAGGAATAGCAGACGTATTGGGCAGCTCAAGTGGCAGTCGTATTGGGTATCTCAAGAGACTTAATGTATTTATTTATTTATTTGTTGGGGGGGGGGTCATTACTATTTAATCAACTTTGGCTGTTTTTTTTTATTCCAAAATATTTTTTAATGTATAAATATAATGAACATTACGTAAAATTAGTTGGCACACTAATTTAAATAAAAATTTTAGAGTCTTTGATAGGAAAACGTTGAAGTGTTATTTATTGTTTACTATCAGTACCGTAAAGGAGACAATAATAAATACAAATATATTCCTTGGAATGCCCCGCACTATATGCATTAAAACGATTTTATATCGTTAAACAGTTATTCAGATTTGAGATTTTTTTAATTTTTTTTTTTTACAAATTTTAGTAAGAAAATTATCTTTCATAGCAATATGCGAAATGACTATGACTATTGCATTTTAATAATCTTGCATTTATTAGCGGCCCCCGAAAGGGGAAAAGACGCTATTAGTTTTGTGTGGCCTGTCTGTCCGTCTGTCTGTCTGTCTGTCTGTCTGTCCGTCTGTCTGTCTGTCCGTCCGTCCCGTTTAGTGCTCAGAAAGTAGAAGAGATAATGAAAATCTGACATCACGATAATATAGATCATTCAAAGTTCTGATGCAACGGCTACTTTTTTTTTTCTAAAAGCACAAAATCTAATTTTTAAAAATATTTTATGCAAGCAGTATTTAAAGAGAAAAAACCTAATTAGTATGCAATATAAATGAAACCTAATTTAAGACGATTAAAAATCTAATATATGGTAATATATTTCACGTTTGTTCAAACCTTAAAGTATTTACTTTCTAAGTAATTAACTCATAAAAGGGGTGTGGCAGTTGCCTTGAACATCGGCTTTACAGGGCTAACGTTGAGAGATCAAAGCACGGAAGATGTATATTTCTGTCGTTTATCTTTGATATAATTTTTTTTTAAATGAACTTTTAGCAGCGACAAAGAGAGTTTGTGTGATA
>JADKLZ010074223.1:0-12865 GCA_021533235.1 Biomphalaria straminea | reverse complement strand
GCTGTACACTCTTTCTAATCTTCATGAATGACCTCCCAGACCTTATTTCAGTCAATAAGGCACTTTACGCAGAAGACCTCTTAATTTGGACAACAGAGAAATATCCAGTACTGACTAGACTCAAATTAAACAGAGCTCTCACAACAATCTTACGTAATCAAAATTATTGAAGATGGAAATAAACAAAGAAAAGTTAGTTTATTCAATCTTTAGCAACAGCAACAAAATAGCGAAAAGAAACTACATTCTAAAAATAGACTCACAGACAATAAATAAAGTAGAAAATCCAACTTATCTTGGTGTAAAATTAGTCCAAATCTCTAAAACACTTTATGGCTGATTTAGAAGAAAATTCATCTCAGAGATTAAACATAATGAAACACCTAGCAGGAACATCCTGGGGAGCTGAAAAGAAAACTTAAGACACTGGATACGTCAGATCTGTCGTGGATAACTGTCTGTCCATACATGTAGCCGCCAACAAAACCTATCAGTCAGCTTTGGACGCGGTCCAAAATCAAGCTTTGCGTCTGATCAGCGGTGGTAATAGAACCACTCCCACAGCAGCCTGTGAAATAGACTCAAATATTGAGCCTTTTAAGTTAAGGCGCAACAGAACAGCATTAGAAGCTATTGAGTGATACAGAAGATCGAAGGACGACCATCCAAAAAAACTATAAACACAGAGAAATAGGAAAAATAACCAAAAAAGCAAATAACACTGATCCAACTTACTGACGAACTAGCCCTAAAACACCATCTACCCAATAACAGAGAAAAAATTACCTGATTCTCAAATGTAACGCCTGGACTTAACTTAACCAACAATTAAAACACATTTAATAAATAATACTCTAACAAAAGAATCAAATCTACTGGAGCTCAAAGTAGGCACGCTTGAAACAATTGAAAGCTATCCAAAAACAACCATCCATATATACACCGACGGATCAGCCTTAAACGCCAACATCATTGCTGGTCTTGGTGCCTTTCTGGTCTTCCCTAAAAAAAAACACTTTGAAATAAGTGCACCCTGTGGTGACTACTGCTCAAACTTCTAAACTAAAATTGAGGCAATCACCATAGCAGACAGTCGAAAATAAATTACATGAAGGAATGCAAGGATCATCAGATATTGTTGTCTTTACAGACTCCCAATCCACTCTTCAAACACTTAACAACAGCATATCAAAAAGCCCAAGAGAGTTGACAACACTAGAATGATAATACACCAGATGATGACTAAATTAAACATCAACATCATATTACAGTGGATCCCAGGACACACTTGTGTCATGATAAATGAAAAGTCAGAAAAGCTATCAAAGGCAAGATCATCTATGGAACAACCAAATAGACTTGACATCTACCTCACCCTAAGGTTAATGATAATCAACATTCACAAAGAGGAATGGCTCAACCAATGGGTGACAGGAAACACAGGCAGACCTATGTACAAAGAAATGAACATGCATAGCAAACTGGACAGCATTAACTTCCTCCCCCGCAAAGAGCAATGTACAATCTTCCAACTAAGAACAGGACATACACCTCATTTAAATTATCATCTCAATAAAATAAATCCCACAAAACTCTCCCTTTGTAGACATTGCGCCCACCCTTATGAAACCGTAAACCATTTCCTTTTTTAATGCCCCTCCTAATCCACCTTAGGCAGACCCTTCTACTACTACAGCCCTACATAACCAACATCCTTTGTGACAGTGCTGCAAAAGAGTTGACTGCACAGCTGTAACAAGCTGGCTAGAAGAAGAAGAATATGTGTATGTATGTATTATATATGTATATAGAATCTTTGTTGTGAAAAACAAAATATATGAAAAAAATAGATTTTTGTCCATAAAAAAATCAATTACTCGAATACTTTTTATAGTTCGCAAGACAAAAATTGTTGAGGCTCTTTGAAATCTATAAAATTTTATGAATTTTAATTTTTGGCTCTTCCGACTCCAATGGTTTCCGACTTCTAGACTAGACGATCATCCCCATCTGTAAATCAACATCAGTTAAAGTCTTCACAAGTTTTATTAAGTATGTTTAACTGCTGTGCCCTTTGAATGTGTTCGGACTTGTATTTAGATTAGAAAAATATTATCAGATATCACACAAACTGAAAGCCAGATCAATTTAATGTTTTTCATTTATATATATATTACTTAATTTTTCGTATTTTTATCTCTGTTCTAGTAGCAAAATCGAAATGTCCTGTAATAGCATACCAATTAAGTCCTTGCCCAAATTCCTTACTGTTCCAAATACCGTTAAAGTTTACCAAATGGCAAGCTCTGTACCACCACGCACCTTTATACATAACAGCGCAGTTGTCTGGTCCATGTTCATCAAAGTCTTTGTCGTATGTTGTGAATTTCATATCGTTATGAATAGAAAAACTGTCTCCAGCATTTCCTGTATAGCCACTAACATGTAATTTATAACCTTCGTTCTCACCGTACAAATAAAATCGTGAATATTTCGCGTAATATTTAGCATTACTAAAGTCAAAATCAAATCTTAGTTCATAAGTTCCATTTGTAGTTAGGAGATGAATGTTTTCATTTCCAAGATAAAATTCTCCGTTGACATAATCTCCAAAACCTTTTTTATAGTCTTGCCAGCCTCGGTAGAAGTTGAGTTCTCCGTTAAATCTTCTCTGTATGACCAGCCAGCCACCTCCTTCAGTTTCAGTATCACACATAACTTCTAGTCCACTTGATAACACTACAATAGCTTTGGTGTAAATGTTATCTTTCACATTGTTACAGGAATCAGGATGAAAACCAAAAGTTTTATTCCGTGGAGCTTCAGGTTGATACTGATCATCAATGTAACATTTAAGATTGAAGAATCCTTCTCTTCTCCTGGTAACTACGTCCGTCAAATCTATTTGATAAAGGAAAGTTTAAAATGGAATATTTTAATTGATTTTTTTTATGTTGTCAATAAAATGTAAGTAGTCTGCGTTACTCTACTGTAATGAATAAAAAATGCTAATATACAGAAAAATAACATTTTGTTGAAAGATCACATGTATAATGTGTAAGCAATCGAAACAATTACAAAGATTAAGAAATTAAAACCTGATTTTATCGGTTGAAAAATTCCAGAGCTCGCCCAAACAAATAAAATTTTGAAAATCATTTTAATTTTTTCCGAATGACACTAATCTGTATATGTATATATGTCTTTTCATATAACAAAATGTCTCTGTACAAGAACTACTGATTTCAAATACTTTTATAGCTAGAACTCTGAACTAATAAAAAAATGTTGGAAGTGTAAAGAGATAACAGGATGTGAAAATGTAAATGGATAAAGTCCAGCTGATGTTTTCAATTTATCTATGACAATGTTAGTGTCAAACTAATCCGGTAGTATGCTAGCATTGATGTTTACGTAAATTAAAAAAAAAAGATATTCTGATTTAGAATGACATGTGTTGGTTTGAGTTCCTAATTGTTTCTCAATGGTTAAAAAATATATCTAAAGAAATATTCCACAATAAGTTTTTATTGTCATTGTGACAAGTAGGTCAAAGATGGTGGCCGTTTAGGTGTCTAGGGGGTTTAGATAATTTAGAGGGCCTTGACTTGCACATAAACTAACATGCACAGCGTTATAAATGCAGGCAACAAATATTTTTTATGTAAAACATATGTACAGTTTAATAATGAGAATGAAATTAAGTAAAAGGTAAAAGGCTGTACAGTGTTAGGGCGGGGCCTAATTATTTACTTAAATGGGTGACTATCATCATGAGATATGAGAACCAAGTGGTCTGAGTGTCATTAGGCTGGTTGCTTAGCTTTAAGTCCTATGCTGCTCTGATGAGACTGGTGTGGCTGATGCTGAGTTGTCTGTGGGTGGGCTGGCGTGATCGATCCTAGCGCACGGGACAGTCCAACTATACGTAGCTGCAGGGACGGGTCTCTAGCTGCGATTGTTGATCGGACTCTTGCATTTAGTAAGTAAGCCTGGTATCTCCAGGTCTGGTGTTAGCAGACTGGTAACAGCGTTACGTAGATGGGGTTTCCAAGTAGGAGTAGCCTGTAATAAAAGCTGCAACGAGATGCGTAGATCGGCTAAGCCATAATGATGACACTAGGAGGTAGACGCCTTTCCGTGAAGGACATCTTCAGAATGTTATATAGAAACTATAGACTAGTTTCAGAATAGTAAGGGGAGTTAATCAATTAAATATTACATCTCATCAGGGGAGACAATAACATAATTAATAAAATAGTGAAGTCTCAAAAAGGGAGACAACAGATAGTAATGTAATAATGATGCGAAGGAACTATAACTTAGTTTCACAAATATTAAAGGGAGTTAATACATAGTATTGTATTCCGTCAGGGGAGACTATAAGTAGTGTTAAATTGTAAGACGCACCTTGTCACGGTGAGATCATCACGAGTAGCTAAAATAACGAGATGAAAGGAAAAGGGGGGGGGGGAGATGGCTAATGGTCAGTGACCAGGTGGCTATTGTTTACATCTGGCCGTGTGGCCTGAACAATAGGGTACGGTTGAATGGAGACAGAGCCCGTTCAAGGGACATAATCTCTAGAAGTTAAAATTCAATACAAGGGGAAATAATTCAAGTCTATCCTGAGCGCAGGGTCAGTGCGCCATTTAAAATCAAGGCGATCAACCGAGATAAGATAATGATAGGATAAGGTAAATAAGATAATGTATACATGTTTTTGCCTAAGTAATATAATCTGGCCGACAGGCCGATAAAATAGAATATAGTACATAAATAATTACGGCATTCCTTGTCACAAAAAGAGCATAGAATATACTTGGTAATAAGACATGTTACATAAATATTATGATAGTTCCCGGTCAAGGAATTTATCAATAATGGAAATAGGGCTCGAGCTGAGCGATGATTTATCAACGATAAATAATGATAGCTAAGGAGCTAAATACAGGTGGCAAGAATTGTTGTAAATTCTAGTCCAGATAAAGTGGATGACTTTGACTATTTAGTCGTACAAGTCATGATAATAAAATATAATACATAAAGTGAACTACTTACATACTCCAAGATAAGAATTACACAAATATGTACACAAATATAATGCACTAAATAAATGCACAAATGTATAAATACACATAGTAAGAGGCCACTAAACACTTTATAAAAGCTTACCACCAATCCAAGTAAGAAAAAGAGATTAAATGAATATAGTATATAGTAAGCGTAAGCTCAAAACAGAGAAGTGTATCCTTTCTCTCTGCTCCTCAGAATGAGAATGACAAGAAAATATGAAATTATATCTCTTCTTCACACGTGGGCAAGGAGGCGTGGCACCCAAGGTGTTTAGGTTGTCTGACGTGCCTAGGAGAAGATTACCTCTTGACCTTGCCGCGCATTTCATGTATGGACATAGGGATGGGCCCTTATCGAATGAATAAAAAATGCTAATATACAGAAAAATAACATGTTGTTGAAAGATCACATGTATAATGTGTAAGCAATTCGATGTCCCTTTGTATCCCAATATGGTCGGGCGACAGAGACGATTTGAAAAAAGGTCCATTTGAATTGACCCGTCCCCCGAAAGGGGGGGGTGCGGCAGGATGTCAGGTCAAGATGGTTAGAGGCGTGTTTACTCTTGTCGATAAAGAATGTGCTAGACATGGGTCAGATTACGAAAGTACAGCATGACACGGATGCCTAGAGAAAAAAGGGGTGGTGGTAGTAGCTTTAGATAGCCATAAGGGTTAAGCGGAGATAATAAAGTAAGATAGCAAAAATAAATTAGTTAAATGCCTAGACCGAGTGATACCTTAAGTGGGCGAAATTTATTTTTGTCACAGTCATTCATTTAATTGTAAATTTAGAATATTCATAAAGGCTTAAAATAGTCAGACATTACTTGAAAAGTTTACTTTGCTCATCTAAAAATGAAAACTTAAAGATTCGAATTTTGTAAGTTAATTACTTGCTCAGTTAACTTTAGTTGTTTCTTTTTAATAGGGTTTTTTTTTTTTTTTAATTTAAGACTATAGCTTGAAGTGTTATGTATAATTGCGACTTTACATTTGAGTATTTTAACTAAAGGTGTTACTCTACTGAACTGTAGTCAAATGTGAATATTCGTTTGTAATATGATTCCCACTGCTATATTTTGTGTCTTTTCCTAGTTTCTTAATGTTTTCTTGAGTGGTCCCAAACAGAGTATGTATATTCTATTATTGGCCTAACAAAGATTAAATAACTTTTTAGTTTTGTTCTTATTTCATTTATAGAAGTTTTTAATAATAAATCTTAATACTTTGTTTGAATTTTTGATACTTTCATCCAGGGCCGGTCTTAGGCCACTGCAACCTATGCGGTCGCAGTGGGCCCCGCGCTTTCATAGGCCCCGCGCTAATTCTATATGTAATTATTAATTGCAAAATATATATGAAAAATTCCTGGAAATGTTTTGCACTTATTAAAATCTGAAAACTCATAAAAAATCTCATGAAAAATAGACAGAATTGTCATTTGTGGGTGTTATTCATTGCGGAAAACACTAATCCTAAGCACGATAAAAGAAAAAAGGCATTGCCAGCTTTCATGTTAAAATGTAATAGACCTAATCGGTTAACTTTTCACCTTAACAAGACGTTCCCATACCTTATTTTCTTTTAAAGTCACTATTCTTATTCCCACCCAGACTATAGGCCCCGCGCAATCAGTTTCGCATAGGGCCCCGCAAGCGCTAGGACCGGCCCTGCTTTCATCAATATGGTGATTCCATGACAGTTTTTCATTTATTATAACACTTAGCTATTTTGTGTTTTAGTCTGTGCTACTGGTTTACCAGGAATAAGATAAGCGGAAGTGTTTTTTTTTTGTTACTCTTAGTAACAAACATTTTTCTTGAAGGAAAGATATACTCTAATTCGATTCCCATTTCTGTTATTTATCTACTTCCTTTTTTTTTGTTAAAAATGTCTGTATCTTGTCTTATTAATATTGTTCTATAAATTATGAAGGAGGCGTGGTTGCTAGGCGGTAAAGCGCTTGCCCTCTGAACATGGGGTCCCGGGTTTAAATCCTGGTGAAAAATGGTATTTTTTTATTCGGGATACTTGGGAGCCTCTAGTCAACCCAGCTCTAACAGGTACCTGAGAATAGTTGGGGAAAAGTAAGTGTGGTTGGTCGTTGTGCTGGCCACATGACACCATCTTTAACCGTAGGCCATAGAATCAGATGATCTTTACACCATCTGCCCTATAAACCACAAGGTCTGAAAGGGGAACTTTATTTTTTTTTTTTACTTTATATCTATAGATATAGATATAGATATAGATATAGATATAGATATAGATATAGATATAGATATAGATATATATGCAATCGTCAGCAAAAAGGGCCGCCGCTACTTATTGTGCAATGTGTACATTGCATACAGGGTGTGATGAATTTTAGGGGGTGGTCACATCCTTATTCCAAGGTTTCTTTTTTTTTAATTCTTGTTAAATAATAAAAACTAGTCGACCGGCGGCATAGCATACGCCGCTATTTTGCAGGGCAGGCCTTAGGCACTGTAACATATGCGACCACAGTGGGTCCCGCATTTTCTTTTGACCAGTGCTAAATGTTAGGTGATAAATTATTAAATTGAACCATTTTATAACATATAACAGATTTCCCGCGGCCTCTTGGCGACCGGCGGCATAGCATACGCCGCTATTTTGCAAGGCAGGCCTTAGGCACTGCAATATATGCGACCGCAGTGGGTCCCGCACTTTCATTGGAGTCGTGCTAATTTTTTAGGTGTATAAATTATTAAATCAAGTTGCATAATGAATAGTGTATAAATTATTAAATTGAACCATTTTATAACATATAACAGATTTCCCGCGGCCTCTTGATTTACCAGGAACCCCTCTGGAAATCTCCTGAAATGTTATTAAATGCTATGCCGCCGGTCGAAAATTTCCGGACATTGTTAAAATCGTTTTAAACTAAAAAAAAATTCATTTTGTGAATGAAAATAGTGAGGATTTTGGATATATTATTTCCCATGCACATCATGCTGCGCCATGGGATCTTCCCATTTGCTTGAAGTAAAGTGAATGCGTGAATTCATGAATGAAAAATACTATGAATGAAGCTAAAAAAAATGGCTAATTGACCTTAATTTACGCGATATTAAGAATATAGCTGCACTCATGCAACAATGCTTTAGAAAAACAAATTTGAATGTTAATTTGATTAAATGGACTATAATAAGTATGTTCATGTGCTAAAGCATAAAACTATACTTGCGAAGAGAAGTTCTATAATCTTCTTAGAGTTGAATTCAAGTTTTAGATCTAGATCTAGATCTAGGAATAGAGAGATGAGTTACCTTTCGTAATCATGTCTAATGAACGAATGTGCGTAATTAAAGTACTTTCTAAAGTGAAACCTGAGAGTATACTTTATCTGTGTATTGTTGTTGTTCTAGTTTCAATAGTCTAACGACACAATAATGTGGAAATACTTTTAATATTATTATGACAATAATCTGAGAAGAAGAGAATTATGTAAACACCACTTTCATTCACAAAATAGCGTTGCGCCGCATGCTATGCTATTTTGTGAATGAAATAGTGCGGATTGGGTCCATGCACACCGCGGTGCGTGCGCCATGGGATCTTCCCTATTTACTTGTTGCATTGTGTTGCACGTTTGACCTATTTACTTTGAGAAATATAATATAGATTACTTAAATATTTTATATAAATTTTAATGGTTTTATTATCCTTAACAAATTCAGGGGAAAAACCTATATTCGAACAATTAGAAGTTTTTAAGAAACTTTATAATAATAAGTAGAGTGTTGCACAAGAGATTCCCACGGGATTTTATGTAGGTGTCGACTCAATTCTGGCCTTGAATGCTGTTTGTGATATTTGTTTTGAGTACTTTAAAACATTTCACTTTTATTTTAAATGTCTTTGATAATTTAATTAAAAGCTATTAAATTGTCTATGTATTAAAATATAATTTTGATTTTAAAATTTTAAAAAGAAATAAAAGTTAAACTAATTATATTTTTTTACTTAATAATTATTTCAGTCCCGAATTTCAGTCAGACAACTGAGACAAGCCATACACAGCCAGTTTTATGTGAATTAAGAAACGATGTGTAATATTATTTAGAATTAAACAATAATTTTAATTAAATGATATTAGTCTAATGATATAGCAAATCACTAATGTAAATGAAAAACACAAACAAATACATATGACATAGTATAAAGTTTATAATGCATATCTTTAATTCAATTAAATACTTAAATAGTATTTCTTCAAAACTTAACACAGATCTTGTATATTACCTGATATTATTGACGTCCACAACGTTTTACTTTATCCAACTCAAGACAAAGATTCATCTCTCTAACAGGTTCAGTTCAAATTTTAAGTCTTTCTCTCCGTTTTTATTTGCCTCATTCTGGAGAACTCAACGTTGGTATCGTAAGTTAGTAGAGAAAGATGAATATTTTCATTAACAAGATAGAATTCTCCGTTAACATAATCTCCAAAACTTTTTTTATAATCTTGCCAGCTTCGGTAGAAGTTGAGTTCTCCGTTAAATCTTCTTTGTATGACCAGCCAGCCACCTCCTACAGTTTCAGTATCACACATAACTTCTAGTCCACTTGATAACACTACAATAGCTTTGGAGTAAATGTTGTCTACCACATCGTTACAAGAATCAGGATGAAAACCAAAGTTCTGTTCCGTGGAGCTTCAGGTTGAAATTGATCATCAATGTACAATTTCATACTACAATTTAAATCTAGTGATCCAACTTTTCTCTTGGTCACTAATTCCGTCAGATCTATTTATTTTAAAAAATTAGAAAAGAAATAAAAATCAGTATTATAAGTAATTAAATTAAAATCTTAAAAATAAGTCAACTTTATTTTAAACTATATTGTGAATTTTTTTTTCATTTAGGTTTTTCTTTAACATATAATTAAAATTGTAAAAACCGTTTTTATCATTTAACAATTTACAAACCTGCATTAATTGGTCGAAACATTAAAATACTTGTTATGAAAATGATAATTTGAAAAACCATTTTTATTTTGGTTGAAGTACTATTGTTCAATAATGTCAAAAGCGTTCTTTTCTAGATGTTCACTGTAACTAAAAATGTTCTCGTCTTATGGTTTTTATTTTTTTTTAAATACATCTATACTTAGAACTATTAACTGATAAACATAATTTGCAAGTATAAATATAGTCATAAAAAAGTGAAGTTTAATATTATATAAAATTGTTTCTCCATCTGTGAACTACGCCCCCCCCCCCTTACAAAGGAGCGACGTGCTTATTGAAGTGACCAATGCTGTTTTTCTTAAGGTAAAATAATATCTAATATTAGTTAATCAAAAATCTAATCATAAACAATATTTTACACAAGAATATTTTTGTTTAAATTAACTTAATAATTACTTATCTAAGTATTTTGTTGGCATTTCTAACACAGAAAATAAACTATACTTGATTACCTGTCATATTCAAACTAATTTATACAATTACGCTAAAAATATGCTTTGTTTTTGTATTTAAATATTTTTTCTAGTGTTTTTTTTTTAATTCCTAGAAAATGTTGTATATGTCAATAGTAGATCCGATGGAAAGCTTTTAAACTTGGCACGCCTTAAAGCCAAAACAAATCGACGGCTATCTTTATTAAGGAAATGCTGTTCAATGCTGTTGTGTGGTACTTAAATCTCATTCTCAAGAAGGATAACAAAGGCTTGAGAATGCTTTAATATTTCCTTGTCCAGAGCTAAGTCTTAGAAACCTCGACAAAGATGCTTCCCAGGATCTTCACTTACATAAATCCGGCACTTTAATACAGATTGCATAAAGGTATGCGCTATTTTGTCTGCGCTAGTTTGTCGGGAAGTTTCTCATTATTTTAATTGAGCTATTATGTCAGCGCAATTTTGTAGGCTCACCAATAATGAGGCTACAAAAGTGAGCTTTTCCTACTTGCCAATGGACAGCTGTTACCTGGCTAACTTAAACTTTTAATTTGGAAGTCATTAATTCGTGCATGTATTTTTTATTACAAACATAACTGATGACTGCATTTTAGGTCTTGATTTTATGCAGAAATGCAAGTTTTTTATTGACATTTTAAATGTCGTGAATTTGCTTGTTTGGATAGTCCCCCTCTCCCTTAGTGTTTGTTTACATTTGTTACAATTTGTTAGCCTGTGTACTGACCGCTTTTCGTATTTCGTGTTTTGATTTCTACTATGTGTGTAGTTTTTTGCCATTCAGTGAATTAAAGCTTTCAATTTAACATGGTTTGTTATTATAAAGTACAACAGGCATCTCATCTCGTCCTTAATACTGGCCTACCCGATACCAGACATTACGTTCATACTGGATACGGATGCAAGCAATACCGGAATAGGCGCTGTCCTGTCCCAAAAGGTTGATAGAAAGGAACGCGTCATCGCTTACTTCAGTTTGTCAAAGGCTGAAAGGAACTACTGTGTCACAAGACGTGAACTCCTGGCCGTCGTGGGTGTGATACAAAATTTTCATATGTATCTTTATAGGGAGAGATTTTTCTTAAGGTCAGATCACACAGAAACACAATAGCTGCTTTCGTTTAAGATCCCTGAAGATTAGGTTGCTATGTGGATCGAGCGTCAGCAAACATATGAATTCGAGGACTACTATCTTGAAGACCTTGCAAAACAGAATGCAAACATCGTAAAATACGTTGCACATACTCTTTTATTAAGTGCTTAGTATGATGATACAGTATAGTTAAGAGATAGATGCAAACCTCTCCCTCCCCCAGTTTTACTCTGCCTTGTACACTTGTATAGATAAATATTCTTTTATTTTTGCGTGTTTGCTCCCGATTCATCTCTGATGGACCAATGTGTGAACAAATAAAAATAAAAATCACCTAGACACCAAACAAGACATTCACACACGTCATTCGCGAGGCCCGTGAGAAGGATGATGAAATAAACTACCCTATATACTAAGTACATTTGTGAGAGTAACACGGCGATAGTCAGAGCTATGGAAGTTACTCCTAGAAATTGAGCTTAAAACAGCACGGAATGAGTTAATAATATGTTTGGAATACTTGCAACAGGGTAACTAACGTATATAACAACGTGAAAAGCAAGATTACATGATAGTGACGTATTATTTAAAATTTTTAAAAAATTATGACATTATTTGGGGGCCCCCTAAAGTGGGGCTTGGGGGAATTTGAAATCGATGGAATTTTCAAATTCCCCTTCCTCTCCCACTCAATTGTAGAACAATTTTTCCTTAAACAGTATTCCACATTAACTTTTTTTTTATTGCTATTAATTAAATTTAAAATAATTTAAAATAACATTCATAACTTGCGTATTGCTGATGTAGTCAGTGATATAGTGCATTAGAAACAATTAAAGAAAATAATAATGTTGTAAGTAAAGCGAATGCGTGAATTCCCATTAAAAAAATTATGAATGAAGCTAAACGTAGCTAATTGACCTTAATTTACGGGATATTACAATAATAGTTACAATCATGTAAAAATGCTTTAGAAATCAAATTTCAATGTTAATTTGATTAAAATATGAAATGAATGGACTATAATTAGTATGTTCATGTGTTAAAGCTTAAAACTATCTTTGCGAAGAGAAGTTCTATCATCTTTAGTTTTAGACCTAGACTTAGACCTAGGAATTGAGAGATGTGTAACCTTTCGGTAATGTCTAATGAAAGTATGTTCAACAGGATTTTTATATTCGCAGATACAAAGAACGAATGTATGTAAAAATCCTTTTGAAACACAAATTCGAAGGTTAAT